>CAEGAF010009070.1:0-11019 GCA_903067075.1 Micropoecilia bifurca
ATTAGCCGAGATGCGGTAAGCATTAGCCGAGATGCGGTTAGCATTAGCCGAGAAGCGGTTAGCATTAGCCGAGATGCTAGCTGTATTTTAATCTCCTACCTTTTTCGCACGTCGAAGCGTCAGTTTGACGTATTTCGCCCACCCGAGTCTCTTTTCGCCTCTCCTAAGTTTGGGTCGTTTTAATGGGGTTCGGTGTTGTAGTGAACCGGTCGGAAGCCGGTTCACTATGGCGGCCATCACGATGACGCTCAAACCGGAAGCGACTTACCAACTCAACCCTTTTCCGTTTGCCAAATCTGTGAAAATTACTGAATTTTATTCGGTAATTTATGTTTTTATGTTTTTTTTTGTTTCATTAATTGTGATTTTGTTGCCAGAAATGTTTTCTATAAAAATATAAAGTTGCCTTGATAAATAACGTCGGCTCACTGTGACGTCACAGCTAGCTAATTGCTAGTTTTGTTAGGCAAATAAAACAGCGTTACGCAGTCAAAGTTTAACACTTTTAAGATTAGTAGTAAGGTTAAAATAAAATAAAATACATTTCCATATATTCAGATATTACTAATAGTTATAGGCAATATAAGGATTGTATACTCTGAAAAAATATAAAATTTTGGCTATTTTTAACTCATTGTTTTGAACTTTAATCAGCAATGGATCTCAATGCTTATTAGTTTTCTAATATCTACAAAGAACTGTAAAATTACTCTTAATTTTGACTTTTTATTATCTGTGTGAACCTAAATATCTCAATTGTCACTTTGCTGCTGTTACACCTGAATTTTCTCATTATGGGAAAATAATTGACAATAATTCAATTACTTAAAGATAAATGTTTAACTTATTACTATAATCTAAGTTTTAAAAACATTTCACTTCCCTTTAGGATCAATAAAGTACTTTTGAATTTGAAATTGCACTTCTATTCTTTTTATTTAATTCCATCTTTCATATTAATCTACAAAGTAATCTGAGAAAATATTAAAATCTTTTATACAGTTAGCTTCATTATATACTAAATGAGGTCTTTGAATCTCTTAATAGAAGAATCTAGAGGCAAATTTTAATATTTGTTAACAATTTTTGTTTGGTAATTCAAATATCTTTTTTTCTTGTAACATCTCAGTGTGACATAGCATAGCGTAGCGTAGCATAGCATAGCATAGCATAGCATAGCATAGCATGTTTCTTTTCAAACAGAACGGATTCTTGTACTCATTACTTGTTTCAGTGTTTTTAAAAACCTATTTGAAAATAAATTAAAAAAATATAAATCGTATAGCATAGCATAGGATAGCATACCAATCTGACCCGAGGCATAAACATTAAAAGGTTTCCAGGAAATAATATTTCTTAATCAAACTATCACATAGCATAATGTACAAACTTGTTATCAAAGAAAAAACCTAATGTATTGGCATCTGACTCACTTTTTAAAGGATTAAATTAGTATTTATCTTACAGAGACTGCAGGTTGTGAAGGTTGGTGAAAGCTTCAGCAGGAACTGATCTGAGCTGGTTGTTCTGTAGCATACTGTAAAAGTAAAATAATGTATTATTGGACTTGCAAATATCTGCAGTAATCAGAAGAGCTGCAGGGCAAACATGTGGGAACTTACAGCACTTTGAGGTTGTAGAGGCCACTGAACGCTCCTCTGGGGATGAAGGACAGATCGTTTCCTGCCAAACGCCTGAGAGACAAAAGGAGATTCTGATGACTTTGGTTTGATTTTCTATACATTTTTGTTATCATTTTAAGTCATAAAGAGAAAAACAAAGAGAAAATCAATGGAGATTTATTATAGAAGAGACTGAAGCTTCAGGGTTTCGATACAAAATACTGAAACACCAAAAGAATCACAGGATCCATTTGTTCATCCATCCACCCAGTCAACCATTTATCCATCCATTCATCCACCCATCCATGTAAAAACAACATATTTACTGCAGTAACTCCAGTCTCCTGCTTTCCTTCCACTATCCTGCCCCAGTTTGTGCTGGTTTGCAGTTTGTGGTTGGAATGTGAGAAAATGTGAAACAGTTCAAGGGTATAAATACTTAAGCAAGGCACCACATCGTTAGGAGCTCTGACTCCGAGCCAGGCTCTAATTTCTGTGTTTGCAAAGTGAGCAAGAATCTCTCTGCGAGTCTCGACTTCCAAGCCCTGCGGAGTAAAAACGAATCATCCAGGTCTGTTTGTTTTCCAGAGGCCGCGCAGAGTTCAGCCTCCCTGCGCGCCTGCGGTGTCCCGTCGCCGCCGTGACGTTTCTGACGCCGCGGCGACAAATATCACACACACACAGCTGGCAGCGGAGCAGAGCAGCAGCCAGAGTCATGTTCAGGTCTCCGTGAGGTCAGGCCGTCTCTCCCAGCTGCCTTTTTCATTCAGTCCGGTCGGGAAAACGTCCGTACGCGGCGCGGCGCGGCGCGGCGCGGCGCGGCTGCTGGGAGGTGAGGAGAGATGAGGTTACATATCATATCCTGCAAGATATTGGAGCCGCTCGGCCGCTCAGACACCCAAACCTCAGACATCATCCATCTCAGTCCGCCAGGCACTGACCACACATCAGGTCTCATCACACAACACGACGCACAGTGGGCAGAATTACAAAAAAATCATATTTACCACTACTATCCAGATAACATCTCTGGTTTATAGCTGGCTGATTCTTTTTAATAGTAAATTATGGATCCCTGCAGTGGCTAAAAAAAGATTTTGAACCCAGAAATCTATCTGACTGAGTAAAAATAGACAGAAAATAACCAGAAATAGAGAGAAAATTACAGTATAACAAGCGTACAACACATTACAGAGACAAAAATAAACACAAACATATAAACTGAGGAACAGAAAGAGAGTCGGGTGGTGAAACTGGCATCAAATAAGAGGAACCAACCACCAACACATGGAAATACATGAAAAGGAACACAGAGGCTGAAAACAAATTAGAACTAAAATGGTCATAAAAAAGGTTCATTCTGACCAAATAAAATCACAGCAAATGAGTAGAAAACAGAAGATTAGGGCCACACTAAGAAAAAACCATAATTACAAGGATAACGTCACAATAATATGACAGTAAACTCAGAACATTACAGCAATAAACTCCTCATACTATAAGAAAAATCATAATACTTTGAGAATAAATTAATAATAATAATAAAAAAATGAGGATAAAGTCATAATATTTCCAGAATAAAGACAAATTATTCTGACCTTATTGCAGAAAATATGACTAAATAATAAATATATTGAAAAAAAATTAATTAAACTGTTTCAAAGGAATAAAAATCCTGGTTCTGCTTTAGGTTTAAGGGAAGTTTTTCCTCTCTACTGTCACCACGTGCTTGTTGATGCTGCAAATCAAAGACTTGATTAAATCTACTGGGTTTCTTTAGGTCAGGGGTGTCCAAAGTGTGGCCCGGGGGCCATTTGTGGCCCTCAGAACGATTTCAGGAGGCCACTGGTCACATTTCAAAAACAGATTAAATTTGGTTTGCCAGGCAGTTGGATGCAGATTCACATTTAAAAACAACATTAGATGCAAAATCTTAAAATGGAATAATATGAAGGTAAAACACAAAGATTTCATCCAGGTTTTTGCTTTGAATTTAATTTATTTTAGTAAAAAAAAAATAGAAAAAAAATAAAAAAAATAAAGCAAGAGTGAGCCACATCTGGTTTTTGTTGCTTAAAATGCACAAAAAACAGAAAAACGGAAGGATTAATTTAAGTTTTGCTGTTTTTTGTTTGATCTGGTAAACCTGCAAGAGCATTTTTATGTTTGAGATCTAAAATGATTTTGTTTATTGTTGAGCAGGTAAAAATAAAAATATATATATTTTTCTATTATAGTTTTAAAGAAAGAAAAACAAGTAGGATCAACATGACATTTTTGGCCAGGTCAAAAAGTTTAGACACTACTGTCTTTAAAATAATTTGAATAATTAGCAGAACTTAATGCCCTAATTGGTAAGTAACTTCAGATGATAAAAAAATACATTTAGACAACATGTTTGGCCAAAAAAACATGAAAAAATGTAACAGAAATGTAACAGAACCACTTTAGGTAAGTTAAACTTGCTAAAATCATACATTTTCATGTTAAAATTTCTATTAATTACAGATAAAGTGGGATTATTTGTGCAGGCAGTGAATGTTTGTTAAATTTACTCACAGTTCCTCTAAGAAGTGCAGGTTGGACAAAGCTCCACTGGTCATCACTGTCAGATTATTCATGCTGAGATCACTGCAGAAAAACAAAAAAACAGGATTATTAAACTATTTTTACACCTGATTGTTAAAAACTGCTGGAGATTAGTGAGTAATATTAAAAACATCATGAAATACAAACAAATAAGCCTGAATTTGAGGTTAAAATTATGCTAAAAACCGTCTGAAAGCAAACAAAAACATAAATCAGACGTATAAACAGAGCAAATGACTCATGAATTATTAAAGCTGGCTGTGTTGAAACACTGAGGCCATTCAGCCAACGTCACGTGCAAAAACATTTCGGCTCCACAACCAACACCGCTGTTAACTTTTCCATCTTTGTGAGGACCGCCGGGTTGGCCTGGAGCCAGAAAAGAAATAAAAATACGGCTCCTTCAAAGAGTCGACACACACCTGAGTGAGAAACAAGACGGAGCAGAAATGACTGGAAACACGGAGAGAAAACAGGAAGGAGAGCAGGAAGGGCCGAACGAACAAACATGGAGGAGAGAAACAGGATTCAACACGACTCTAAAGTTAAACAAAACCTGGTTTCTTCTCACACAAATGTCACATTTTACATCTTTTTCAGCTTTGCGTCGTTGGGAATCGATATATGACTTGGCTGAAAAACGTATCACGATAAAAACATTTCATATCAGTCGATATAAATAATTATTGACTTGTTTTTTATTTTATCACGGAAATGCTTGTTACCCAGCAGGTTGTTGCTAGGCAACCAAAGAGCGAGTGAGTTAGCTGAAGACACAAACATAGCTTAGCTAGGCCTTTCCCCTGCCTACATCTCCCAGAATGCTGTGCGGTTTTGTCTCCCAGATGTTTATCTACGGATATTGATGATGCGTCTCTTGTGATATGTATTGTTATTGATTTATTCTCCAGCCCGACCACTATATAGACAAACATAAGCACTGATATTTATAAGTTGTATTATCTAAAATGTCCATATACATTTACCTGCATTAAATCTGATGTTAGAAATATAAAATAAAGTGATTTAAAAAACAGCTTATACTGTAATATGAAGATCACAGTAATGTCAGAACAGGAGCTCAAAGCTCTAAAGATGCAGGACAATGATTGATAACAGAAACAGAAGGAAAAGTGTTATAAAATCTACAGTGGGGCCTTTTTCCCAGGTGGAGCCCAGGGCTCTCGTTACCAAAGCATCGCCCCTGTCGCCAGTAAAACCAGAATGTAACACTCTGCATATCAGGAATCTGATGTGACTTCACCTTTATTGACCGGAAAACACCAGAAAGAAAGCAAAACACTGTTTTGCTTTCCAGAGTCAAAACAGGCCGACATCAGCGGGACTTCAGCTCCACGCTGTTGGTGTTTGTGTGTGACGCTCTTCCTCCTTTCTTCCCCTTATCTGACCGTCTTTTCTCTGCTCTGTCTGATAACATCGGCAGGTAGCGTCTCTCCGCTGAGGAGGGCTGTGGTCTGAAAGGCCGTCTCTGTCTGAGTCGCTGGAAGGCGTGTCTTCATGCTGAATATGCTGGTTGTTAAGGAACTTTCTCAACACTCCATAAAGCCTGTTAATGTGTGTGAGCTTTACAACAGCGTCCGCAGGTAGAACCGCTGGCACACAGGGAGGTTTGTTTGGCTCCAACACAGCTATGGCTGATTGGATTTTACTGCTGCTCAAAACAACACGCTGTGCATTAAAGCAGATTTTATTCATCCATTCATTAGTCTGTACTCATAAATTCGTGGTTATGCCGACGGTGAGGGCAGGTTTCCAGACAGTAAGTTGTTCATTAAGCCAGAATAAGGGCTCTGTCATTTAGATGTGCTCACATGCTGGATTTGGACATAAATATTTGCAGTTATGACCCAGAAATTACACAAATACTGATTTAAAATGAAAATAATCCAAGGTTATGAATTGAAAATTAGTCTCTCTAGACATACTTAGCCTGTTGAAAGTTGTAAAACTGATACTTTTTATGTTAACAACACAGATTATGTAAAAAAAAAAACGTTAGTGATGAACATCGATTGATTCTGAAAAGTGTGGCATGCTTTACATTCACTCTTCTTTACTCAGAAACCTGAATATTCAGCCTGCAGGCTGAATATTTACTTTAAAGCTAAATATTTAGCTTGTTAACTAGATATTTAGTTTGAAACTGAGGTATTATTAAACGAATAAATGACACGGTGAAATTATGTCTAAAGATAGTGTAGCGAACCGTGCTAACCTGTACCGTTCACCTCAGTATAAACGTAACTGAGGTGTGAAATTTCTGAAAATTTGCCATGAAGATTCACTTGTAAGTTTATGAAAGACTAACTAAAGGTGAATTTAACCTAAATTAAGTTGAATAAATAAGCCTGAAAAATCACAAACTGTTTAGTCTACATGTGCAGCCAATAGAGGAGATAATAATACGGATACTTTTCGGTCCAGATGGGAACTTAAAGTTGCCTAATGTCTCAAATATTGTGTGTTTCCGTTCTGAATCCTGAACTGCCGCCACAGAGACGTTGGTGCCGCCACCGAAACGGTCCAACAGTGTTTTGATTCCTTTCAGTCGTGAAATGAGGGACTGAAAACGCTGCAACAATGACGACACGACGATGGTGGTTATTCACAAGAATAACCTGATTGCCCTGCTGGGAAAAAAGGTTATGTCATATGACTTCATACGGAGGAAACAAGAGCCTAATTGTTCTGGTTTCATGACATCTTGCAGGTCGGTCAGCATTTTGATTCTGCTTGTGACAGAAGAACAAATTTGTTATATTTAAGATTATTTTCACGTGTGAGAACAGCCAGAAATATATCTGGTTAATCTGAACTTTAGTAACATCAAGTATTAATCAAGACGCATTTATTTGTAAAATCTCTTGACTTATAGAAAGAAATTCTGAGTATTTTAAACAAATATTGTTGGACTATAAATTGTCCCAAAGGTTATTGCGATAAACGATAATATTGTTGTTCTGAGCCCATTTTCAAGTAATTTAATGTTTTCAACCAAATGACCAGAAAAACTGATCAGAAATATATTACTGGAACTTTTAGTCTCAATCTGTCAATGTAATATACAATTATTCTACAAAAAACACATTTATAATGTTTATATAGGCCTGTCATGACAACAAATTTTGCTGGATGATAAATTGTCCCAGAATTTATCGTGATAAACGATATTGTTGTTTTGAGACCATTTTAATGGTGTAATAATTCTCAGAGGTCAATAAACTTTAAATTTGAATAAACATTTAATACTGGAGCTGGAAGAAATTTTAAATACCCCAAATAAATAAAAACAAAAAACAACAGAAACAACAAATAAAATTAATTATAAAATCTCTAAATAAAATTATCCTTTGAAAAAAAAGGGTCTGGATGAGATAAATTCACCAGACTGAAGACTTTCATCATCCAATTTTTGGTAAAAACTAGATAGAAAAATGATAAAGTGTGTGATTAATAAAGCCAGAATAAACTTGTTTTTTAAAGTTAAAGCTACATTAAAATGTTTAATAACTTAAACTTTCACTTAGGCTTTATGTGAATATTTCTCCCTGTTTTGATGATTAGTTCAATAAAGATTTCACCGTGATTATAAACAAAGCTGCCATTTTGTAATCTGATGTCTCCTGTTTATAGATCACATGAATCCTGAGGCATTTATTAACTTATTTTAATCTTGTGAGTCTCAGTTTGAGCAACGGATCCAAGACCGGGACCATAAGATGTTTTTGATGATGAAAAGGCAAAAATCCTTGTGTGTTTTGATTGTGAGGCTGTTGGCCTTTTTGCGTCTCCTCAGGCTCAAACTGATGGATATCAAATGATTATTCAAATGTCGCAGGCAGCAGAAAGACAACTCTGGAGAAAGGAAGGAAGAAGAAAAAGAGGCGTAGTGGGACAGTGAGGCCTCTCTTTCTGTTTTTGTCCTCTTTCGTTTCTTCTTTCAGTGTTTTGAGAGGCGGGTCAGCGGGGGGCCCCTGGGCCAGCAAAACATGTGGGGGTTTGTTCATCCCCTGGTTAGTCAGATCAGTGTGAAGAAGACAAACAGCAGCTCTGTCAGGTCCATTTCTCTGAAGAAACCCAAAGCTCCTCCGGTCTGAGGACTCATTTAGGAATCGGATCGTCTTTAGGTGCGTCTGGTCAGGAATTTAAGGAGGTCTGAGGAGCAAGACGCGGGGGGAAGTGACGGGTGTGTCCCATCGGCCCAAAACCACCAAAAAGAAACAGAAATCTCATAAACAAGGGAACACGAATCACTGGGAGAACCTGAAAGGAGCCGGTCTGTTGTTCAAAGTACTGACACATCCAGGCGAGTTAACCCTGAGAGCAACATGCTGAAAGAAGACAGACGTGAATGTAATGTCTACGTCAGCGTCCAGCTTCAGAGACATCAGAAATGTTTGAAACATTTGGTTTTCCATCTAAATATTTTGACTTTCCGGGCGACATAAAGTCAGTTACAAAATCGAGCTTCAGTCACCTGAAGAACATTTCTAAAGGACTAATGTCCCAGAAAGATCTAGAGCAGAGGTTCCCAAACTGTGGGGCGCGCCCCCTAGGGGGGGCGTCGTGCCATTGCAGTGGGGGCGCAGGAAGCTGTCTGGATTTAAAAAGAAAACATGAATACAGTATGAGCTCAGTTTTTACCTTAGAATGACCAACTCTCTGTTATTCCTATGTCAATTTGATACAGTAGAGCTTCCACACGTCCATATCTGTGTCTCTGTCACTTTTATCAGCAGTTAAAACTGTTTAATCTTTTGTTAACATGTGGTAACCAGTCGCTGGGTTCACACCTGTGCGGCAGTGAAGGAAACCTGCTGCTGTAGAGCTACAGGTGTTAGAATCATGGCAGCAAACCAGCAAAACGCAAATAACTTTTCACAGTTTCCCCCCAAACTAACCGACTGAGTTGAGTGAAGCTGCTGGATGCAGGTAAAGTAGCTAAAAGACGACTAGCTAATATCAATACAGCACCTTTTAACAAGTAGCCTGTAGGCTACTGGTGTTGTCTATGTTCAGCTACATACATTCATTTTGCCCCCAAAAAGAGTCGATTCCCCCCCACATAAGTCGTCCAACTAGACAGCTATTTGTAATCCATAGGGGGCCAAGAAACTGTTTGGGATCCACCGATCTAGAGAAACTCATCCATGAGTTTATCATCAGTCGCACTGATTACTGAATCAGTTTATTCACTTCAAGAAGTCAATCAGACAACAGCTTTGCAGCCCATCACATTAAACATCTGCTGTTGTCATAGCAACCTTCCAGACCACTCGGGTCTTCTGGTTCTGCTCTGCATCCAGAACCAGAACCAAACGAGCAGAAGCAGCTTTTATGCACCACAAATCTGTAACAAACTTCCAGAAAACTGCTAAACAGCTGAAACACTGAGTGCCTTTAAATCCAGACCATAAATCCATCTGATAAGAGATAATGAAACATTAACAAACATGTTTCAAATGATATTTTTTTGTTTTTATGATATAAATCACTTTGAACTGCCTTGTTGCTAAAATACAAATAACATTTAATTTTATTTCAGTGATTTTGATGATGGCATTTCAAGAAATATGTTTGCTGTTTTATGTTCTCATCTTATTTGTTTTTATCACTTTGATCTTCTTTGTTGCTGAAACGAGCTGGAAAAATAAACTTAATGAAATGTGATCAATGCTAATTCTTGCTACATGAAATATAAAATGTTGACATTTTGTTTTAGTCACACTTGTATTATGGTTTTGCAGTGTATAAACAGGATGAGTTTTTTTTCTAACTTATCTTTATCGCTGCTCTGTCCAGCTGTGATTATAATTAATCTTCACCCTGATTATAAACAAAGCTGCCATTTTAGTATCCGATTTAAGTGTCACACTGACCTTCAGGCACTTTTAGATTACAAATCCAAGTCGTGGATGTTAAAAATATCCAAGTTTGATCATTTTTCCTATTAAAAAAATGAAAAGCACTGAAACATTCTGCAGGAGAAAGATTAAAATATTTACAATCATTAACAAGTCGCTCCTTAAGCCCGGCTAAAAAGTGTCTTCAAAATAAAATAGACTCACATCTCGTCCTTGTTGAGCGCAAGCTAACTATGAAAAAGACAAGCAAAAAACAGTTTATCCAAAACCTTTTTGAAATTTTATATTTTTCTTGTGTTATCCTTTCATCTGCTTTGGATTTACGACGATACTGAAAGATGAATTTGAACAGTTTGTTGTATTTAGTTAATTTTGAAAGTAAAATAAATAAATCTTCATTTTTAATTTAAAAAATTAGACATTTTTTGTTCAAAAGTGTCTAAAATTTTTAAATTTGGTGCCAAACGTGCCAGGTTGACTGCCTCAACAATAAACTAAACATACATTTAAAGGAAACTAAAGCAGTCTGATTGAGGACCGTACAAAGTCATTCTGAGGGCCCCGAATGGCCCACACACCCCACTTTGAACACATTCATGTTTTACTTTCAGCTTTTTTCACCTCCATGTGAAAAACATTCTAATCCATTGACTCTCCTTGTTGAAGGATTAGTTCTATGGATTTCTGGGTGATGGAAGAGAAACGGTTTCCTCCTGTCCCGTTGCTACGGTAACGGCAGAAACAGGAAGTTGTTTTATCCAGGTGATCTGAAATGTTTCATCATTTATCAAACAAAAAAATGTTTTCTTTTGCTTTCTTTTTCTTTTTTCTTTTGCTGGTTTAATGTTTTAATGTTTTTACCTTTACTTTTCATCTATTTATTAACTTCTTTTTATTTCTCTTTCACACTGTCTATGTAAAGC
>CAEGAF010009097.1:0-42129 GCA_903067075.1 Micropoecilia bifurca
CGTAGATCGACCGGTAAATCGAGAGCTTCGCCTTTTGACTCAGCTCTCTCTTCACCACGACGGACCGGTACAGCGCCGCTTCACGGCAGACGCTGCTTTTTAAAAAGATTATCACTTCAATTTTTAGTTACTTTTTAAAAGCCCATCTAGGGACAAGTGCTGTGAATTAGCTGTTGCTATTGCACCATGATGCAAACATGAGACTGATGTTTTATTCAGTTTGTCTATGTTGATGTGTGTCTGTCCCTATCAAATAAACTTTATAATAAATTAAGGGAGCTATTTATTGCACTACATTTATTGTATTTAGGGGTATGTGCATTATATTAAGATGCTGCCGTGTGTTTGTTGGGTCAGCCTTTCATTAAAATCGACTTATTATGCTCTGCAGCTGAATCAATGAAATCTGGGTTAGATCGGCTGGGGTAGCGATGCAGTCACAGTGGTTGTCATGGGAACCAAGCTAACGCAAATGTCAGTGAGGATATCTGTGACCTCGACGGGTGAAATATTGCCCTTTCACAGCTGGATCAGATCAGATGTGATTGGGTGGACACACCGTTTGTTGCTTTTTACTTCATCTTCTTTTTAATCGTCTCAACTGTCCATCACCTTGAATGAAATCTCTCCCACTCTACTTTATTCAGATTTTAAAAAAAAGTGCAGTAAAATAAGGGCTGGCCTTAATGAAGTCTGGATGTTCAACATTTTTCTTTCTTTCTTCGTTCACTTACAAATGTTTGCAAGTGCTGGTGGAGCCGTTGCTGCTCCAAGAGTCACTAAAATGTTTTGGAGGGCCTCTGCCCGTCATCATGGATGCAGCTCAGATAAATTCTTCATCACATGGAAAATCAAGTATAAATATGTTTCACTCGTATTAAAGACATACCTTCAGACGACTTCATAGATACTTGAATGTTAACACAAACCGTAGATTTAGAGTTTTAACTTTTGTTAATTAAGAATAAGAATACAATTAATTTTAATAGAATTGTTTTTGGCATATGTAACTAAAAAGATTTTGAATTGTTTGACATTTAAATTTAAGATTTGAAAGAAGCAAAGGTACAGAATAATCTTATGCTTGTGTTACCATGGTTGCAATCTGATGTTTTGAGTTTAATCTTTGTTTTTAAATTTGGTCAGTTAAGCTTTGGCTCCACTCCCAGATCAAATGACCAAATCAGTGCTGGTGATGTTCCTAACAGGAACAGGGCCTCCTGAATCATATTTTGATAAAGGCCTCATTCAACCTTGGGCCACGCTGAGTGAGCATTTTTAATGCTTTGAACAAGTGTGAAAGGTACTATTTAAATAAACATTACTATTTTCTATTATTAGTACACTTACTAATATTTCTGCTGGGATATTCGGGGTAAATCTGTTCTATTCTAGTTATACTATTTATTTTTTCCTTACTTTGCTCCATTTTATGGTTTTTATATTACTTTATATGCAGGTGGTTTCCAGATTAAGCAATTTAATTCTGGTCTGGTCTAGTTTATCTGTGTGAATACATTGTTTTTGGTAAGTGTGTGTAATCTACTTACATCTGCTTTACAAAGGTAAATACTCCTGCCTTGAATATTGTCGTATCTCTACATGCTGATATTTTTGAGGCTAGTTGAAAAAGTTGAGGCTAGTTGAAAAAGTTTCAAACTAAGCTTTAATCATTTTTCTTATGTACTTGTTTACTGCACATTTGATTGCATATAATTGAACTGCATGTCCAAGAGATGTTTTTTCATGACTTTGTTTTTCGCCTCCTGGTATAATCCACATCTTTACAACACAAAGCAGACTTTTCACTGAACTTACACATCCATATTACTCTTGACTTCATGAAAGGCTTGTACTGCCCAGATACACAGATGTTGGCAAAACAACAGAAGACCATGGAGGTGAGGATGCAGAGCAATCAATGCTGTCTGACAACACTTCCTCTTTCTCCTGGGACCTACAGTCTCTGAACCGTAGCCTCCAATGAAAAGCCTGCCTGCTAAGCTGTCATCATGCTGATACGATATGACAAGGTTGAATGATGCTGTTCTGCAGTGTGCTGCTCCGACTGGACAGTTTTTGTGGGCACCAATAAGTGGCTTCCCTGGCAGAATGCCCGGCCGGCTTTTTAATACCATTTGGAGTCGGGTTAAGCAGTCCGACGGAGCTGCTCATCTTTTCAATCAGACGGTGGCCACAGGCAGCACATTCTTGGAAATTAGTGGAGTGGACCAGTCTATGCATGAACTGACCTCGGCGGAGAATGTCTGACGCAGCAGAAATGAGATACAGCTAACAGCTGGCTGTCCTCACCCTCAGCAAGGGTAATTTAATAAGTGTTTGGGAAAATAGTCAGGTTTACCAGCCCTCTGAGGGGATTCATTCCAGTTATTAACATCACTTTATTAAAACATATGAACTCAGAACCTTCAAAAGATGTTTCACCAAACAAAAACTAAAAAAAAACAACATTGATCCACTTCCAAGATATTCAGCACATGCAGCACAATTATAATCACTTACTTACTGAATGAACATGCATTTTGATGAAATGGTGGGAATATTGACCAGTTCCCAGGTCAAATGGACAAAACAGTCCAAGGGACTTTACACGTTCTCAGTGAACTTTCAGCATTTTTTCTGATTATGTCTTCCGCTTTCATGTATTTTATCTTTTTAAGTATTTGTATCAGGATGTTCATCTCTAAATCCTCCCAAACTCCTGACTATCATCTACAGGGCGCCATGAATGACTTCCAGCCCTGGATTTATTTCATAATTTTAAATGTCTTGCTTGTTACTTTTTTATACCTTAAGTACACTTACATGAAGTCAATCAAACAGGTCTGTGAAAGTTTGTAACTTTTATCCAGTGAAAAACACAATCAAACTTGTTACATTTTTATTTAATAAACAGAACATTTTGTTTAGTCCTTCAATGCTTTCATTATTTATTTTTTAAACTTTTGAGTCATTTGGCTCATCTTTGAAACATTTTTACCTAGACACATTGTGAATTTAACTTTATTTCACTACTGTTTTTTTTGTTTTGTTTTTTTGGCTGTTTAGGTGTACCTGATGTTCTGCTTGAACTTATTGTGCTAATTTTTGTCTAATTTCTTTGTTGGACTATAGATTTACCATGAGAGTTTTGTGGACGCACACATCCAGGACCCTTATCACAAAAGGCACTTTGAAATAGATAAGACTAAGAATGATGAAACGATTAATAATCCTGTCACTTTCAGTACAGGGCTTAGAATAAATGTATCAGGCATACTGGCAAATTGAGTGTTCCAGGCAAAATTTTCTTGGTAAATATCTGAATCATTGACCTCATAGGATATTTCTATTTTGGTCAGACTGTAAATGTAGAACCTGCAGATGAATAAATGACTGAATTTACTGATGGATGGATGGATGAAAGGAATATTTTCTTACTTCAAACCAGACCCAGAAACCCAGATGTAAATTCTGGTATTGAGTTAGGTAGCCAAACAAAAATAATGGGGTTTGAATGATTTTTCATTGTCAATCATATTTTGTGTTACTATGTGAATATTTTTCTGGATAGATAAATGAAAGGTTAGTCCTGTGGAACATAAAGAACGTCTGCAAGTATTTTAAATATAAAAACAGCACATTTAAAAAAAGTTGTAATCTATATCTTTGAATAAATATACTAGTATAGCATTGTCGTTGATGGTGGCGGGCTTTTGGACTACAAAATCCTTGCGGTTTGTAAAGTTGAATCCTATTGGTGGACAAAGAGTCCCATTCCGCCAATCAGGTAGAGCCTATCAAGATGAGAAAAAGCTGAAGTTGATCTATTTCCTCCTCGACGACTAACGTATGTCTGCGGTGAGTTTTGTTATATTATTCTCACTTATTTTAGGCTGTTGTCGCTGTTTTTCGTAAAAAAAAAAATATCGCATTGCTACATTTACCTGTGGTGACTGCATATGGAGGATTTCAACGGGGGGAGACAGCTAATGTTAACTTTTAGTCTGACGCCGCCATTATACCACCGAAGAAGCACATCCCGCCCTCCTTCTTGAGTCTTTTCTTCTTCTTCTTCTCCTCGGTATCAGAAAGTAAGCAGCACTAGTACAAGTTGTAAAACGGAGCACCGACTCTGGCTAATGTGGCTCCGACCCTCGTAAGGAAGGCTCAAGCTGGCGGCAGAAGCCCCCCGCCACGCCGGGGACACGTTAGCCATGTTACCTAAAAGATGGCCATGTTCGCAGTGTTGCTCTGCTCGTGGATAAAGCCACCGTCTTTAACGGCTGCTAACCCCGTTTAGCCTACATTTGAACGGTCATATTAGCGGACTGTCGCTGCTGATCGGACACCCAGGAACACGGAAACATGAGGGCTTGACATTATGCCAGCATTTTGAAGTCGTTTATGCTTATATAGTGTAAACGGTATTTTATTTATTTGACAGTTTTGCCCTCTTTATCAGTCGCAGCGGACACTAGCTAAGCAGTAAACACAGTGTTAGCTACCATTAGGTCATCCTTCACACTAATGTGACATATCCCCTAGTTTAGGATTGATACCACGATGAGTCCATTAAGGTACAGTCCACATTATTTATACCTTAAAGCTGCATAAAGACTCGACTAAATAGTATTCATAATACACCCGTTTTATGGCCTCTTCATTGCTAACCTGTTACTTTTGAATCAGTTACATGTTAGTGTTAACCTTCACCACTATTCACTGTTATTTTTATAGTAGAGTATTAACAATATGTTTCGTAAAGTATAGGTAGTAGCTATAGGAACTATTATAAAATATGAACAGATAAAACGACTTAAAATAAATACAATAAATGTAAAATTTAACAATAAAACAACAATTTTATTGTTGCACTCAATGAAATTTTTATTGAGAAGTTTAACTTGTTTCATTCATTTCAAAAAGGAGACTCTTATTGTACAGATGCATCACACAGTGATTTTATTTCAATATTGGTCAATTAAGGCTTGAAATTCTCAGAAACTGAACATTGCATTCAACCAGAGGTGGTAGTGTACCCAAACATTGTACTCAAGTAAGAATAGCACTACATGTGAACATATTTTTACTCGAGTAAGATCAAAAGTAGCCATCCAAGAAGTTATTGAAATAAAACTATATTTTGTAAAATTGTTAATAAAGCATTGAAAAGTGGATCATAACATCTGACTTTTATATTTTAAAATTATGTCACCATAAACACAAAAATATAAATGTAATGTGCAAAATTCTGGTAGCTTGGTCATCCGGGAGGGACTCGGAGTAGAGCCACTCTTAGTTTAGAATCACTCTTAGTTTTTTTCATACATGTTTTCCGGTTCTACTTGTAAAAGACTCAGAGTAGAGCCACTGCTCCTCCACGTTGAGAGGAGCCAGTTGAGGCTCCGGCATCTGGTCAGGATGCCTCCTGGACGCCTCCCTGGTGAGGAGTTCCTGTCCCACCGGGAGGAGGGGAAGACCCAGGACACGCTGGAGGGACTATGTCTCTTGGCTGGCCCCTTAGGGTTCCCCCGGAGGAGCTGGAATAAGTGGCGGGGGGTGTCTGGGCCTCCCTTCTGAAGCTGCTGCCCCCACGACCCGACCCTGGATAAGCGGCAGAAAATGGATGGATGTGCAAATTCTGGTATTTTAAAAACTAAAATGGAAAAAAATGCCCTAATTTCTACCAAATCTCTTCCTTCCACCTGATTTTCTGCTTATATACTCATTGATTAATCTTTTTTTAAGCAATGAGGTTTACCCTCATTTTTAAAAGGATGTTTTGGGGTTTTTCTTCAGGACAGATGTGTAGTTTGCAGTCTTCTCCTTGATCTCTTAGCGTACCTGTAATAACATGCAGTGCAAGGTGCAAAGGTTAAGGCAAATGTGGTACACAAGGGAGATGCACTAAAATCTTCTGAGGGGAATTTCACCTATAAGAGGCTTTAATGGTGGAAAATGACATGTAGATTTAAAGGTCAATAGTAAAACAGTGGAGAAGAGTAATATGATTTGACAATGGTTCCCGAATAAAGTATGAGTAAAAAATAAAAAAAACAAAGTCGTTATTGAAGAATTAACTTGTTTATTTTTGTCCATTTTATTTAAAAATGTTAAATATATTTTTAAACATATGCATTTACTTCTCTATTCAGACTCAGGAGGCTTGTAGCACACAGTAGATTGTAAACTGACACCAGGAAGAATAGCAGATGCAGCTGATGCTAATGAGGATTTCAACGAACATAACGAACAAACTTGCTCTAGTACAGGATCAGATGTGACTGTATGTAATTGGAAATGTATCTAACAATATGATTGGATTTAATTGGATGTGAAATGTAACTGAACCAAATTGGCTTCCCTGTAATTGGTATGAGCTTCAGCCGTTTTTTCCTAAATGCTACATTTGTTGTTAATTGGCACTTTACATACAGACCAAAATGGGTTAAATATGCTGCTATTGAATTTGAATTTTTGTTTGTTTTTTTTTGCTTTTAATGCTGTTTGTTGTTTTCTTTTTCCAATATCTTGCCACTAAAAGATCAGACATTATGAATTGATCCCTTTTAAATATCGACTTTTTCTTACAAGTGTGATCGGCTAGTTCTGATTTTGTTTGCAGGGATTAAAATGCTAACTGAACTTTGACTTTATTTAAAACGATTAACACAGTCCATGAAATAAAACATGGAAAAAGTAGCTTAATATGCACCTTTTGAATCCAATAGAACCTGAACATGCATCTTATTTTTACTAAACCTAAAACAAAATGCTGTTGTTTTTCCAGACTGGAAATTATTATTATTATTATTATTATTATTATTATTATTATTATTATTATTATTATTATTATTATTATTATTATTATTGTTTATTGCATTTAATGACTAGAGAAAAAATAAATTACATTCATTATCTGAGCTGCCATTCAGAGCCAGTCAAGCAACAATTAATGGATTTTCATGACTGGTTCATTACTAATTTCTTTGATAAGTGTGTAAAACACAACAAGGTTCATTTCTATTCATACAAACTTTGCTTAAAATCTAAAATGCAGTGATGGACAGAACATTTCCTTTTTGACCTGTCTGAGAAGGCGTATAAGACCCTTTAAAATTAGAAACACCTAATCTATGATTGTTCTTCCACAAGCAATTTCCCTAATAAAAATGACGCTTTAAAATAAAATAATAATTGAATTTTTTCCTACATGTTTTCTGGTTCTACTTATAAAAGTAGCAAAACCATGGAGCCTAGTCATAGTGATAAAATATAACATTTGCAGACGTTTATTATGAATTTTCATGAAACATTGACTGTTAAAATGCCAATTCTACTCATTTCTAACAACTTTGGTGATAAATAAGCAGGTTTTTACCAAACAGTTTCAAAAGTCATTATCAAATCTATATTTGAAAGTTTTTGAAATGAATTGAATGCAGTAAATGTAGTAGTCACCAGTCATTTTCATGTACATCTCACTGTTAAAATCATATTGAATGTTTAAACCTCAACACTTATTTCCAAAGATGTGCTTTTGCATTTGGAGCAAACTCTGGAGCAGATTTTACTGTTCAAAAAGATAAACTTTTGCTGAATTATTTAAAGATCTTTCATCAGACTTTCCAAAAAAATAATGATCACAGAATATCTGCTGCGTCTTCATATCTCTATATTAATGCAAGTAAGTTAAAAAGCCTTTAAGATCTGAAGCTTTTTTTTTTACCCGTATTTTATGCACTGTGAGGTTTGATTGGGTAGGAAACGCCGCAGAGATTGTGTTTTGATTGTTGCCCCTCTCAGCAGCAGCATGAGTCTGACTGCACCTCCACTGAGACCAATTACAATACGTTTATAATTGATGTTTAGGACAAATTTCGGCTCAGACCATGAAATGAAGCAGACAGACAGAGAGGGAGGAAGTGTGTGAGGTCTCCACTTGAGCAGCGACCTGCATGGTGAAAATAACAATCAGCTCAGGCTCACTACGCGATGAGTCATCTTGGCAACTTCAGGAAATCTTGGCTCTTCCTCCCAGGCTTCCTCAGAGTTGCACACACTCCTTTTTATCAGTAGAGGGCAATGTTCACAACTGAACCTAAGATGCATTGCTGGGAGAATTTGTACAAGCTTCACGTAGAGATCTTTCTCAAATATTCAAAGCATGGATTAGTTTTGTGAACTGTTGCACCTTTTTTTTTATCTTCCATCTAAGCCAGTTTTGTATTTCTGCATCTCTTATGAAATGTTTATGATGTGTTTTCCCCCAGCAGTCATGGAGACTACATCAGTGTACATGTGCTTCCCCTGCTACCAGGAGTTTAATACTCTAGAAGAAGTCCTTCAGCACCAGTTGACATGCACCGCTGAAGAGGATCAGTCCAGCACATCTGGAGCTGCCCCTGCTGACGTTTCAGTGCTGCAGACACAGGTGAGCATTGGAACATGCAGCGCCAGGTTACTTTGATTTCGATGTGTCGCTATTCATGTGAGTTTTAACTTGGAAACGGAAGCAATAAAATATGTGTTTTAGCTGTTTGTCGTTAAATGATCCCATAAGACCTCTGGGTCGTATTTAGAGGCTGACATTGAGCTGACAAGTGAATCTGTAGTCATGAAATACAGTTTCCTGCTACCCATCATACTAATGGCAACCTTGGAGGGATCACTTAAGCACTTAACATTGAGATGTTTGTGGTTATTTACTGGCTCATTTTAAAGGGTCACCTCACATTATTATCTGATTTAGATGTGCTTTTATGTTATAATTTTGACCTCAGATTAACCAGCAGGACTTTATGGATTGTGAGTAATGGGAAAATATGAGATTTATAATTATGTATGAGAATTTTTATGTTTGTGGTGCAATTTTGATGTATTTTTAGTGAAAAAGGTAGAAGTTGCTAAACTGAAATGTAAAAATATATTCTTTATCCTCTTCATTAGAGGCAAGCTGCAGTGACGAGCCCTTTTGACCCGTTATTTAAAAACTTTTCACAAATATATATTTATTAGTTTATTTATGCTTTTTTGTGTCAAACACCCACAAGTTTCACCCACTCCCATTTGATCAGCAGCATCTGGTTTCCCTCTTTAGGTCTGTGTTGACATTAAAAGAGCAAAATTCTGCTTCTCAACCAAGGTTACACTATGCTTTTTTTAATTAATGTATGCATATAATTTTAATTTAAATTTACTTGGTTTTGCTTTCTCCCCAACATAACAGAATTACTCATTAGCACATTGTTTACTAAAGTAATGAGTCACTAATGAGACAAAGCTGTGTATAACGCTGGAGGAGGAGTGATTATAAAGTTCATGAAGCTTTAAGACGTGCATACATGTTGTTGGATGCAACTGTTTAATGTAAAAATAACAGTGCAGCTTCTCAAGGCATAAGTTAGATAAGTATGAGTAAGTACTACTTCATTATTTAGCTCCTATTGACTTTACTGCAGATGAAAAAGGCAGAGAGATCAGGGGCAGAAGAGGAGAACATAATCAAAGGTGGAGGCCAGATTGAGGTCCACAGTGGCACATTTACATGATATCCGCCGAGTTCAGATGAATCACCAGAATGTTCCCCATGATTCAGTTATAATGAACAGTCTGCTGCTTTAGAAATCTGGGATGATCCAGTTCTTCTGTGGACGAGTCCACTATCTGCGTCACTGTTTCTGGATTTATTCTACATCCTCTTGTTTGTTAATTTGACCACAATTGAGACTCATACAATTGTTTTGCATGAAGTGTTTATGTTTTTATTTTTTGTTGTGCTCCATTTACACAACCCTGTTGTTGAGCTTATTCAGTCAGAGCAACATTTCAGTGTTCTAAAATAAGGTTTCTTTTTTTGTGCTAAACCTGGACAGATTGAGCCAAGTGTTGGGACAAATGTGGCACTTTATTATTTTGCCTTTCCCCTGACAGCTTCAAAAAGCCCTGGGGGTTAAAAGCAGTCTCTGGCCCTCATTTAGCTTCAGGGCATGGCTGTCTGAGCTTGTGCCCGGACTTCCATCCTTTACAGTCTTAAACATGCGTCTATAAAACACTGTGACACTTGTGACAGACAGATTGCGTCCTGAGTCGCCAGCGGGAAGAGGGGCATGAGAAATGCTCCAGTCAGTGCCGCTCTTTCTCCTGACGGATCATTCGTTGGCCTTCTCATGGATGAAGCAGCTGGAGAAACGCTATAAACCCTCCGTAGCTTATGGCTTCCTGGCACATGATTCGCCATAAGTAGGTTTATTGCGTGTCTGCACTCTGCATTAGCTGTTGTAATTTCCGTCGCTGTAATGTGACGTTAATTTAAAATCTGGTTGTTAACGTGCAGCGCGTCAGCGGAGAATGCTGTTCAGATCTCTCTGCAGAAAGTCAGAATTGGCTTCAAATTTACATTTTTTCAGAATTGAACTGAGTTGTTCCCCCAGCTCTTCCTTTATCTTTTCATTTTATTTTCAGATTAGATTAATTTACTTTTTACTTATGTGATTGGGGGAAAAAAGTCAGAGTGAAGCTCCTAATTTACAGATTGATTTATGTTCCTACCCTCACCTACGGTCATAAGATCTGGGTAGATATCGAAAGAACGAGATTCACAGGTACGCGGCCAAAATTATCATCCATTATTGTTCTGCTGGTACAGTCATGATGCTGATCTTTAGTCTTTGTGTAGATGTGACATAACTTTCAATGTAGCTTTGTACCAAATCTGTAACCCCCCTAGAAATATTTTATTAGATAGATTAGATATTAGATAGTGACCAGTTGTAGAAAAAAGTATCACTTTGCAGATGCAAACCTCTTAAGAGGCTGTATGTAGTAAGAGATATTATGATTATTTGAGGGTTTACTATTGCCACAGTGGTAAACAATTTAAACAACAAAGTGACATTATTAATATGCAGAGACACATAAGTGTATTACAGTACCTGGAAAGTATTCATACCTGTTCAACTTCTTTCCATTTTGTTACAACAACCAACAATGTAGCTTTTTAATGAGATTCTATGGCAAATTAACTCAAAGAAATGCATGATTTATCAAGTGGAAGGGAAATCATGCAACGTTTTCAAAATGAGAAAAATGTGGCTTGAATTTATATTCAGCCCCCTTTATTCTAAAGCTACTAAACACAATCCAGTGCAGCCTGTTTATGGATAATGAGTATTCACATGACAGCTCCAGCACTCCGGCCTTTTTCATAGAAGGTGCTCTGGTTCTTAGGAGACCAAAAGGGACCTTTGTCAGGCTACATGCAAAACCCATTGCATGATGGGAAACTAACACAACATGGGTGGATGCATCATGCAGTTTGTGTAAGTGAGATACGAAAAATCTGGTAAGACTTGAGCCTGCAGCAGGAGAACACCGTTCAACAGGACAGGAGCTCTGACACCACCTTAATGTTTTAGGTGAAAGTGTACGATTATTAAATTTTCTCCAATATCCAGTTAAGAATTTCTTTCAGTATGTAAATTTGCTGTTTCAAGACAGAACATTGGAGTTATACACAAAATAGAATAGAAACACATGCTACACTTCTTGTTACTTTAACTTAAAAAACAAAAAAAACCCTCTAATTTAATTTTGCCTGTTCTGTGCAATTATGCACTTCTTTGATTTGTCACATAAAATACCAGTAAATTTCAGATATGTGACAAAATGGGAAAAATAAGTACAACTAATAAGTGATTTTTACCCTGAAGACATAAATTCCTTTTTTTTTTTTTTATCATTTTTTTATTTTGAGAACTGGTGATATGCACGTAACAATAGCGAGGCTCAAGGTTTGATGATATTGTTGCTGTCTAATGGCGCAGCAGGCGGTTCTCAATTTGCATTTGCTTCTGCATTTTTTTCCGCTCTGCTTCCTGTTTAATTACCTGCTTTGCAGTAATTAGGGACTCCAACGGCAGTTGTATTCACTTTACTTGAAGAGTTTCCCAGGCAACAACAGCACCACATCTCAGCTGAATTGATGCCCAAAAAGGTTTCTAAGCATTAAATGTTTTCAGAAGGCTTTAACCAGTCATGTTTTAAAGAAATACTATTATTATTACTAGTGTATTGTGGAAGTGTTGAGTACAAGTCATCAATAGAGCGTACCACATGTGACTCACTTCCTGTTTATTAGGAGTCTGTAGTCCTTTAGGAGTAAAATGCACGTTAATTTTAAGATGCGATTACAATCAGGAGGCTTTTTGAAATGGCCCGACCACATCTGAAGGTGGCCTTTATGGCTCATACATCTGAATATCACTACAGCCCACATATCATTAGTGTGTGACTCATGTTGAACTGGACTGATTGAAGCTGCTCCAGAATTTCTTCATACTCAACCTCGATTTTCTTTCTGTTTTTATCTAAGTGGATGAAACACTATGGAGTGACCTCTTCAGCATCGATGGCTCTTCTGAGCTTTGTCTCACAGAGTGAGGCCGTTTGACGGCTACGCGAACCTCTGAGAGGAACCTTGGTTCTAAATACATTCCCCAGCAATGAATGGTCATTTCTCACTGACGTAAAGAGAACCTATTGTGCAAAATTCACATTTTACAAGGTTTATGTACATCTGTTTGAGTTTTAAGTGGATCTAAAAACAGTCCAAGAGCCGTTTTTCAGTGTCTGGGAAATAAGCTGTTTCAAAACCCTCTCAATTGTTAATGCTCATTAACACTTACCTAGAAACCCAAGCTGAGCTCCAGCATGTTTGGTCAGTTGGTTTTACCCTTTATGTACTGTACAATGGCTGCCGAAAAAGACAAGTAATTAGTTGTTGACTTACCATCCAGAAACCACTTCCTACATTTGTGTTGATACTTCTTCTTTTCAAGAAGAAGTACTTGGTGCTTCTGCTTGAAAAGCACACTGTGCTTGAAAAGGAGAAGCACCAAGTTGTGTTTGCCACCATTTTCACATATGAAAGCGTTAGGTTGGGTGCATGATAAGCATCCTAAAACAGATCATTCTGAAAAGAGCTCAAAATAGGCAGAACTGACCACACTGAAATCTCATCACATAAGAATATATATCATAGACCTATCCTAATCTGTTAAAGGAAGCAAGAGAAATACGATGTAAAGATGAACACTGCAGGATAGATTTAAATTTAAAAAAAGACTAAGCTTGTGTAATTCTTTCAATAAAAGAAATGAAGGTCATGTGAAACACAGAAAAATTATGAAATTTTCTTTTCTCCTTTTCACAGCAACATGTAATAAACATCTCCCGGGGAGTGGTGGACCAAGAGGGCGATGGCTCACAGGGCGACGCCTCAGGGAGCGCCGCCCCTCAGGTCGAAGGCCAGTCGCTTCTTCCCTCTGTGCAGAGTATCAAGAAAGAACTGGAGGACGTTTCAGACGCCGAAAGGCAAGCAACAGACCAGCCCCGAATCCTATACCAGTGTGGGGACTGCGATAAACTTTTCAAGAGCCTCGAAGAGTGGCAGCAGCATCGTAAAGAAGGGACGTGTGAACAGACTGGGTCCAAATTGGCACCGGACCAGAACGGTGAGGCAGAGGCCTCTGAAAGCCAGGCCACAGCAGCTGGTCAAGACGATTCTTCTGCCCCGCATAGCGAAAGCAGCAACACCGTCCAACCAGAACCAGAGGTGAACACCGAGGATGGAAGCGAGACGCAAGTTCCAGAGACGTCCTCGTCTCAGGCCCCAGACGGTCTTGCCGCCGAGGTTTCTGCTTCAGACGATTCGTCTCCAAGGAGGAGAGGCATAACCAAGAAGCCGAAGCCGGAGCCAGTGTTGCTGTGTGTTGACTGCGGCTCGTGTTTTGGTCTGGTGTCTGAGCTGGTGTCCCACCGTAAGACCCAACACGGCTTCGAGGAGGCTCTGCACCGCTGCTCCGTGTGCGGAGAAAGCTTCCTGAACACCACGCTCTTCCTCTATCACCGTAAGCAGCACAGGCAGAAGGGCGAGGAGACGGTGGTCCCTGAAGTCACACCGGAGGTTTACGCCCTAAACAACGGGGGCAGCGCGCAGGATGGCGTTTCTTCTTCCAGCACTGTGACACGCACGTTTACACAGCCCGAGTTTTTCTTCTGCACCCGCTGTGGGGAGAGCTTCGGAGACAATAAAGGCCTGGCGAAACATCGTAAGGAGAAGCACAGCCTCAGCCAGCCGCTGCACACCTGTTCCCACTGCGGAGACGGATTCATGAACACGACTCAATTCCTGTACCACCGGCTGCAGCATCGTGTCACCTTGGTGAGCGAGGAGACTCACGAGGTCGAAGTAAGGGACGAATCAGCCCCCATCAGCGGTGAGGACGGGGCCCAGACCTCAAAGAGACTGCTGTCCCCCTCTGCTGGGGATTCGGGGTCTCCCATTCCGAAAAGGGACCGGCCTTCATTCAGAATCCTAAGTGCAGGTTCACTACAAGGTCAGTGGAAATCATTGCAGTTTTTCAAATGTTTTTATTTTTATTTGATGTGTTTTAATGTAGCTTTCTAAGTTAATAGAAAATGATTAGGCGTGCCAATTTAGAGAATTTGTCGGTCCTTAATTGTGTGAGATCAGGGATCAGTCGATGCTTAGATGTGAAGATAGGCTGGTGAAGATAGGCTCACCAGGGCATGTTTGCAGTTAACAATAGTCACCCCACTGTTAAAAACTCTGCGACTTTATTGCTATATTTAGCGACATTTCAGACAAAATACATTGGCATCGGCCAGTCAGGTTTTTAAAAGATGGTTAATCTGCCAAAAAACTGCAATCGGTGCAGCGCTACAAATGATAGATTATTTAACGTGCATTTGCATTCAAGTCCCCTTCGCCTGAGACAAAATACTTTGTGAAATCATCATTTGCCATAATTAAAGCTGCAAGTGTTTTGGGGCATCAGTCCCTGCCAGGTTTGAACAGCTAATGGCCGAGATATTTGGCTGTTGCTTTGCCTTGTCCGGATTTTATTTACTGCTATCAGAGACAGTCTGAATGCCAATGCACTTTTTGGTTTTAATTTGAAAACCACAATATTCCTTTAATCTAGACAGCTTTGTTGGCACGTCTCATATAATCCCAATAAAATACATTGACATTTTTTAATGGAACATTCCAATTTTCTTACTAGTCTATAAATGCTCTGCCTGGCACCATAATAAAAAAAAATTGTCATCCTTCTCAACACATCCTGTCTTATGTGATCAGGAACCAAAGCCTCCAAAGACGACTCGGAGGGCAGCGGTGCAGGCGACACGAACAACACAAACCAGCCTCCACCTGCCAAGCTGCTGCAAGACTGGGCCAGAACGCCGCTGCCCCACGTCTGCCCCTACTGCGGCAAAACCTTCACCAGGCGCGTCTTCCTCCGCACCCACGTCTACAGCCACACCGGCGAGAAGCTCTTCACATGCAAGGTGCCAGTCAGAAAGCCTAATCAAAGTGTCCCTTTCCCTGAACCTGAGGGATGATTTGCTTTGATGTAAAGATCATTTAGGTCGCGCGGCTGACTTTGATGAGATGATGTAATACTTCTAAGTGTGGAGGATGACACAGTTTGAACTTCAGGCCTCATTAAATCTGACAGGTCCCTCTGTGTCTTTGAACAACAGGAAATGTTTTAAAAATTAGATTTGGATTAAGCGTACCTATATGCAGTCTGCCAGGTGTGGGCATCCGTGGATAAACTACAGATTTTATAACAGAAAAAAAAGAATCCTTCACGAGTTGTGAAGGCTTTTATGATGAGGATGAAAGGATTTCATCATTGCGAAAAAAAAAAAAAGCATCACATTTTCAGTTGTTTTATAGTCAAAAACATCATTTGTAATTTGTCAAGAGAGCCTTTTCATTATTGCACCCGACTATACACGCGTCTTTGTTTCCCAGCAAGTAATTAAAATTCCTATAATCGTGTATATCTGACTAATCCTCGTTGTTGTTGTGAAGGTGTGCACAAAGTCGTTCACCAATTCCCAGAGCCTGCTGCGCCACAGCATGAACCACACAGGCAACAAGCCCTTCTGCTGCGACGTTTGTGGGAAAAGCTTCTCGCAGGCAACCACCCTGAAAAGACATCACCTCATTCACTCCTCAACGGATCCTCCACGCAAGAGGGGACGCAAACCAGTAAACGCTTTTACCTGTTTCTCCTCAAAACACCGGTTCTGAAATGTGAAGCTGACATTACAGGGCTTTGCAAAAGTAATTTATACTCAGAGTTTTTGTACATTTTGTCACCACAAACTGAAACTTGTTTTTTTAAAGATTGTATGTGATAAAACAGAAAATGACCAATTATGATGGAGTATTAAAGCTACGCTAAGAAAATGAAAAATATAATCCTAGAATAAACTGTTAATATTAAGACTTTATTCTCAAAATATTGACTTTATTCTTCTGTTATTATTCAGTTGTTTGACTTTATCCTCATAATGTCAAAAAACATAATATCTTGGAGGGTTATTTTTTTGTTTGCCACATTTGTTCTGTCGATAAATTCTCTGATCTGAGCTGAGCTGTGAATCTCTGCAGCTCCTCCAGAGTTACCATGAGCCTCTGGAGGGTGAGATTTATTTACAGACAGATTAACTCTGTTTACTAATAATGTGACTTGTGAAGACAGTTATTTGTAGCAGATTACATTTTAGGATATCAGAGAAAAGAAATTCAGTCCTCTCCTTTTGAGTATTTAGCTATAAAAAGATAGAAAACCACATGTCCTTTTCCTTCCAGTTTTCTATTAAACTTGTTTTTGGTTTGTCGCATGAAATACATTAAATTTTGTTGTAACATCTAAACGTGGAAAAGTTGAAGGGGTATTCCACAGATGCATTAGCTTTCTAATAGGAGGGCCACTAAATCTGATTTTTCTCAATGATAACATGTTGGGAAATGGCTTTTTTATTGATCTGGACTATTGTGTCTGTCATCGCAGGCGTGTAGCGTTGACAGCGACGGCTCTGCTCTCTTCGCTTGTCCAAACTGTCCCTCACACTTCAGCACCGAAGAACAGCTTAACGACCACAGGTAATAACCTTCTCCTCCTATTGTTGTTGTTATTATGATTATGTTTTTTTGGTCCGTATGTCTGCTGCCGACTACACAATGTCATGTGGTTGTGGGTATTCAGTCATTTTTCTGAACTCTGTTTACATTTCAAGTACAGAGCCAGGACAGGATTTAGATAACCTTGCCTCCTCTCATCGGGAACTGTGCGAACTGAGCTGTGTCCGAATGCTGTCCTAGACCTTTAAGCCGTGCAGCAGACATGCAGATGTCTGGGCTCCTTTGAGCCCGAGCCTGCATGTGATTGGCAGCTGGAAGCTCAGTAAATTAAGATGATAATGATAACAGGAAGATGGACCAGCCTGGTCATATCCTCCTTCGCTGACGAGCGGCGAGAATATCAACACACAGTGTGTGTTTGTAATGCAAATTTGGAAGAACAGAAACGATAACTTACATTTGCACTCAATTTTCTCTTGTTGATACAAATGCAGCGAAATTAAACATGTGCCTTGGCTCTTAAATTACTAAATATAAATATGTAGAAAGCCAGAAAACATAAAAAAGTGACAATCATTTCAAAAGACAGCAAAAAAACATTTTACGCCAATATACAAGTCTGTAAAAACATCAAAAAATGATCTGGACTTGATTCTGTTCACCAAATACTGTACGCCTTTTAAATAATTAACTTATTGCTTTTCATGGAGTCAGACCAAATTCTGTTTTTCATTTTCATTCATGCACACTTTCAGCAAAGAGGTTCCCTCGGTTATATTTGAAAGACATTAAAGGCTGTTTGCCATGAAAAACGTTTTTTTTTTTTTTTTTTCTTTTAATCGTCTCTGAAAGAATTTTGGCAGGACTGAGTTTTTTTCAAACTGGCTGTACTCCATTGATCTGATTAGCTGAAACAAATCAGTGATCAACAGCAAAGGACAGATGGTTCATTTGGTTTCCTGTTTAATATTTTTTTTAATGGTTGCCCCTTTAAAAAATGTTATCCAAGGATGACTCCCTTAATGGGTCACCACTAGAATGTTTACAACAGTGGCTCCTAAACTGGCAGCGAGGCACTTTAACGCAGGTCTGCAGCTCATATTCTGAAATTTAACTTAGAAACAGTACTTGAGACCAGGCTGTCCCTAAATACAAAGTACATTAATGTAATAAAAAGAAAGTATGAATAGTTTTCAGAGCACCTTTTTAATGAATTCACATATTATTTGTTAATGTTGTTTATAATTTCAGTATGCCCTTGATTAGTTGTTCTAAACAGGCCACTTCTCTGGCAATTTTTAAATCTGCTCTTAAGACTCACCTTTTTCGGCTGGCCTTTGATTCAGTTTGAGCTGCTGTCACTTTTAGTTACTTTTATTGTTTTTTAGATTACTTTTGGTGATATTTATTATGACTGCATATTTGGGTATGTTCTTGTATTGTATTGTATTGTATTTTTGGTGTTAGTGTGCTTTTAATTTTTATTTCACTTGTTTAATTCTGTGGCTGTACAGCACTTTGGTCAGTGGTACTGTTTTAAAGTGCTATATAAATAAGCTTGGCTTGGCTTCTGCTAAATGCGCTATACTGCTTTCTGCTCTATCTTGTGAAAGACAAAGTAGCAATTTTACATTTTCAGTGTTGATTTTCATTTATTTCAAATCACTCGAATGATTGATTTAAAGGAAAAAAGTCACACAATCAAAACCATCCTGGGTTTTCTGATGATTTTTACGTCTGCTTCATATAAACGAACAGCTGGTAAGGTGGAGAGATGCCTTGTCAGAAGTAGTTACTCCTTCAGTGTCGACTCTCCTCGTTAGTTTTTCTGATTGTCTTTTTAACAGGTGACAGAAACCGTCTGGTTTCCAACTCTCACCTTGCTTTTCACCTTCGGTACAACTTATTTCAACTTTTCTACCTACTGTTGTTTAAGTTAATGGGGAATAATTTGTGGGTACAGTTTCTGTCAGGATTTGGTTTCTAAAACTTAAACAGCCGCCTGCGTTTGTTCTGATGATGCTAAACTGCTGGAACTGCAGCATTTGTTTTTTTTTTTGTTTTTTTTGATCCCTCACAGCCCTAATGCGGCATTAGGTGAATACATCCTAACACTTTTCTCCTCCCCTAAGGCTATACTCCGCGTAACGTTATGCAATGGATAAATATAGTCGCTCATGTCCTAACTGCGACTCCTCCCAGTTTACTGCTGTTCTTTTATCTTTAGCCGCTATACGCTTAGCTAATGCCTTCATTTGAACTGGAGCACGGCTAAGTATGCACATGCTGGCAATCCTCCCACGAGTGCAGCGAAAAGCAAACCATCACTTCTGTAGCTGGTTTTCGCAGGTCTGTAATTTTAAAGTCGGTCTTCAGAGTCTTTTATATTTGGAGGTGTGATGATCTCGTCTTTTAATTACCTCAGGTTTGATTTCTGAGTTCCCACTCAGTCAGGAAAAATCTGGGATTTGATTGAAGTATTTTCCAGGCCATGTTTGTAGAAACACTTACAGCTGGAGATTTTACTCCCAACAGCTTTTGTGACCCAAATGTTTTGCAAAGTACCTTCATTTTATTCAGATTAAGCACCGTGTGTCTGAGAATGTCAGTATTCAAGTCTTGTTACAAGTTATTGATTGGATTGAGACCTGGACTTTGACTGGGCCATTTTGTCACAGCATTCCATTGTAGCTCTGGCTGTATGCTTAATATCATTCAGCTGCCGGAAAACAAACACTTTCCCCAGAAAACCATCTATTTCTGTAGTTTGGAAATGTCGCCTTTAAGTATGATAAACTCATATTTTTATTACCACACAGGTTAAATTCCTGCCTCTGTAAAGTTGGGAAAACTTTACAGTATCAGGAGAAAATATTTGCCATTTTCAGTTTCCCATTAAATTCAAACAATCCATCCATTTTTCCATCCATCCTCTCTTAATTTGTCTGTTAAGGATGAGAGACATGAACTTCAAAGTTTATTAAAATATGTTATTAAAATATGCAATATTTATATTTTGTGATGATATAAAAAACAACTTAGAATCACATTCTTGTTTTTGGAATTGCAGAAATAGTCAACTGATCAGTCCCACCCTTTATTGTAGGGCTGTATATCGATATAGCGATATATATCGATATTTTCTTTCCTAGAAAAAAAATCGATATTCATCTGCAAGTATCGTAATGTCCAACTATCACCTTGCTCACTCATTGCTTGCTTTGCACCAGGTCATCAGGCTCAGAGTGATTCCTTCAGATGTTAAGTGTCAAGGTTTAAAAGGTATTAACTATATTAACTATTCAGAGCAGGAACTTGGTGCATTTTATTTACTTTACTAATGCATGTAAGCTACAGTTTGGACTGTTTCAATTAAAAGAAACATGTTTTCTCATCACTTCTTTGATTCATTTTGTCGACTTTAAGTCAGTGTCCAACCAGAGCCAGGTATTGTGTAGTTGGTGCTTTTAATCAGTTTTCAGTTAAATTAATTCAATCCAACTTTATAACAGTCACAAAATGTCACCAAAATCACTCTGTCCCTCTAAATCTTTCAGAAAATCGCAAAAGTGTATTGAATTGTATCGTTTGCTGAATATCGCAATATATACTGTACCTTGGGCAGAATATTGTGTATTGTATCGTGTGATTATTGTATAACTACATCCCTACTTTATTGATAACTCAAGGAGAAAGACTGCATTTTTTTTTTACATTACTAAGTATTTTTTTAGCTGGAGATGCTTCCTTTGCTACAAACGATCAAGCGTAAACTGACTTATTTTCCAATTTAAAAATGTATTATAATATTGCATAAAAAGTTTAAATCGCTAAATGAAAACTGTCAGTGTATTTTATATGATTAATGATCAGAATAATCACATGTATTTGACATGTAAACTTTCCTGTCCCATAATGAATGACAGTTTCATCGTAACCCTGTCTGTCTCAACAGATTGCTCCACACAAGCCACCCTTTCCCTTGCCCCGAATGTGGAGAGCCGTTCAAGCGCAGGAAGGACCTGGACCTTCACTCGCTCATACATCAAGGTGAGCTTAACGTGGAGGCAGAGCGAGTTTGAATATTTTGTTTCTAAATCCAACCTGTGCCTCTGTGTAACCTTGGTGTTTTTCGCCTTTGATTAGCGGTTCCATGCAGGAGTAAGAAATTGACAGAATGTGACGAGCATAACAAGAAACCAAATGAAAACCCATGGCTCACCGTAATGGAAATCAATCAGGGATGATGTTCTTATCAGTACAGCAAACACTGAATTACTATCGATTAATTCAAAGCACTTGATAAATGAACATGTCTGCGTGTGTAGGTGGCCTATCTTTTATTATTTCCACACATGCGGGCGCTCTGTGTGCGCATTGTTCTTCTGATGCATGAGGTCACAGACTTTGAATTGATTTGTGTGCCATGAGGAGCGGAGAAGCTGGGCGGAGGTAAATGAACTGGGTCAACATGTTGACACTTCATCTTAATCAGGGGGGTTTTGGCGCTGCAACCTCATTAGTTAAGCTTGAGGAGTCGGTGTCCAGCAGAGGTCAGAGGGATGCGTCTCCTCCGAGAAAGATGATGGGAGAGATTGATCTATTGATCAGCACGAAGCTTTAAGCTGAGATTGTCTTATTAAAGGTTTAATTAGAGGGTCCCAGCAGGGAGCAGAGTGCATCTCGCTAATGGGATACACACCGCAGATGGTTAGCAGATTGCAAGATATTGGCATGATGGCCTTTGGACATGACGATGGGGCCGTCAGTGCCAGCAGTGCCTATGCCAGCTTTTCTAGAGTGACCCACTGAGAGTTTGGTTTACTTTGCCAAAATGTATCTGGGACACCAGCTGTATAGAGACGAATCGAAGAGCCTGAATGCTAAACTGACAAACAAGAAATGCAAGAAACTTTCACAAAGTGCCACTTAGTTTGCTGCTTTGCAAGAATTGGGGAAAGAAAACCTTTTATAAATAGATGCTTATGAACTTTGATAGAGTTTAAAGTGTCACCTATGAAGACTAAACCTAACCGTCATGATTGTGGATTTGAAAGTATGTAATGAAGGAGATTTTATGTGTTCATGTTTGTTAAAAAGTAATTTCATGTGTTTGCTGCTCTTCCTTTGCTTTGTGGCTGTTGTTTTTTCAAAATCTCTCCTAATGTTTGAATTAGCAAAGTTTTCTCATATTGGTAGTCAAATTGATTACTGAAGTTAAGGTTTTATCTTAAAATAAAACTTTTATTTAGCCGGTGCTTAAAGTAAAAATGCTGGGAGCCATAAGCACATCTTTATTTAAAGTGTTTTACACATTTTTATGGTTTTTTTTCTTTTTGCAACATTAAGCACACTAGCAGGCATCACAACCTGCTCCCCCTTTGGTGTTACTAGTGTATTTTTTAGCATAATATCAGGTAATAAAACTACATCTTTTCTGTCCTGAAAGAAACAAACAGTTCCTGTTATGTTAATAAATATTTTATGGATCCTAAACAAAGGGCCCTAAGAGGGTCTTCAAGTCCCAAAACTGAAAACATTTTCCACTGAAAACATTTATTTAAGTCATTTAAATCAAGGTTTCTGCAAAGTTTTCAATAGTATTAAAAACTGTTTCTGTTTTGTAAATTATTTGTCATTTGGTATTTGGTTGTATCAACTACCAGCTCCTTCGTAATGGAAAACAATATGAAGATTTAAGGAGGTTTGGCTTGACTTCAAGTAGAAAAGTTACCATTTGAGGACGGGGTCTGGGCGCCTGTGACGAGTACGAACACTTATGTAAGTGTGAGAAATAATCTGTGACCCAGCGTCTACATTAAAGCCATCGAGCTGCATCAAACCAGCACAAGAAGCAAATTGTTCAGAAGAGTCTGCAGACGATCTGAATAATGTGACGCATTAGCAGGCTATCTAGTCAGGACAGGAACCAGTTTTGTCCACTTATCCACTGACCAACCATTGTGACTCTGTTGACACGTTTTTGTTTGATATAAATCCTGTCCTCACTGTGATTTTGGTGCCTTTTCTCCGCTGAGCTGCAACTTTGTCAGACCATGTTTCCTCATCTGCTTTGAATAAATTACCCAGAGAAGAATTAGCAGGCTCACATCTACCTTCCATAAACAAAGCACAAAGTTTTTATAATTTGACACTTCAAGGATTTCAGTATCTGAGTGAAACTTGTTGACAGCTGTTGTTAAGGATACGTCACAAAACTCTCATGACGGAACCGAAAAGCAACACCTAAAATTAACAACTGCATAAAGTTAGTGAGTAATGACACAAGTACATTTTGATTAACTTCTTTATTTACTTAATGCAGGTAACGCTGATTATGAAGATTATTAAATAGACATAAACTTGTTTTCAGAAACAAGGCCAAACAAAAATAGCTGACAACCAAACAGATGTGCATGTCTATCTTCACCTACAAATAAAATTACATAAAATGTTGTAACGATAACATTAATATTAAATTTACACCCCTGAAACTTGCAGAAATTTTGCATCGACTCTAGAAATGTTTGAGAGGCATTAGCACTTATTAGCTGTCGGTAAACATGACAGATTATGATCCCTGATCAAACCAAATGATTTCCTGCAGGCAGATGTTTATTGAAGTTATTAACCACAGCGGAAAATAATGCCAAATCATCAATTTTCAAAGAAGGTGCGAAATGTTTCTCTGCTTTTAGTTCCTACAGGATTTTGGACAGAAACATGCACAGATGTATTTATTTACGAGCCCCACAGATTTTCATCAGGGATTTTTGATTTCTTAAGTTTCCAAAGGAGTCAGTAAATGTTATTAAACCAATATCCTCTGATCGCAGCAAAGCTTCTCTCTTCATGTTTCTTATTGGTGGTAAAATTCAGGTTGTGCTGTTGAAGAGGAGCGTTTGGTTTGATGTAGGTGGAAAAGAGACATGGCAGCAGGTTGGTTGTCGCTCTAGCAGGAAGCTAATATCTAACTTTTTAGGGTCGTTTTTAAAATAACGCCTGACAGACACGTGAAAGGATCGCTAATTATACCTGGGATTTGTATTGTTAGTGTTTAATTAATATTTAGTGTGGATCAGTCGCCACGGCGTCCACAGAGACGCAACAGAGAGTCACAACATCTGGATTCAACACATGTCTTGTCTCACTCATTATGAATCCATTATAAGCGCGTGCTAACAGCCACATGCTTACAGGAGGATCGGCTGACCAGATGTTTGAACACTGTAAAACCTGACGGCGTTGTGTTTGCAGACAAGCAGCCGGTGACCTGTCCTCACTGCACGTCGCAGTTCATCAACCAGTCGGTGCTGGACATCCACCTGCAGCGCTGTCCTTCGTCAGAGGAGGAGAAGAACATTGGGCGTGGGCGAGGACAAGGCCGCGGACGCTCCACTGGACAGGTTGGAACATTTCAGGGTTTCACGGATATTTGCTCCCGTTTTGTCTGGAAGGAATAGAGAATGAGTAGGAATGTCCTCTAATATCCAGATGAACTCGGTTATCTATGTCCCTGGTACATTTGTATTAACCCCCCCCCCCCCCCCTCTCGAATAGAAATAATTTTAATTTGACAGAGAGTATCGTTTCTGGTAGAAAATGAGACACACATCTCAGACAATAAAAAAAGTTTTCATTCACTTTTTTTTTAAGCATATCAATAATTATTTATAAACCTCAAAACCTTTTGATAATTGCTGGCCATCAGTTAATATTACTGTTTCAACTGCATGAATATTCGATAAGAACAGTCCCAGGTTGTTCAGAAGAGAAACATCCCCACAGTATGATGGACCCTCCACCAGACCTAACATTGGGCATGAGTTGCTTTTCATATATCCATCCTTTTTTTTATTTTAGGTTATAGCCACTTCAAGTGTTTGTTGCCAAAAACCTCAATCTTAGTCTCATCTGAACCAAATTACACCAGTTAAAGACCTTGATCTGATAAGTGGATTACAGGTGTGGCATAAAAAGGTGCGACTGCTGGTGGCTGATTACTTTAATTGGCTTAAATGGGAAAAATCCGGAAAAATATTTGTATTCCCAGACTTTATTCCTTGTCCATTTCTGTGATGCATCTTATTTATTAATCTGGAAACATAAAGTCCTGGATTGTTTGTTAGAAATTTGTAGAAACTTTGATCCACTTAAAAAAGTATAAACTACAAACTTTAGTTGCATTTATTGTTGACAACGAGGCCTGTCGTGATAAACGATAAATCAATTAATCGTACAATAAAAAAACCTATAGCGATAATTTTAATTATCGTCTTTATCGTCTCTTCCTGCCTTTAGCGCAAGGTCCTAGCTGAATGAAAATTATTATAACATATTTATGTTATGTTAACGAAGAACAGCTAAAAACTTACCCATCACTGGACTTTGTGTTGCACCATTTCAGCTGTTTGGGATTCCCCTGGTAATTTCCCCTCAGAAAGCAGGAGGAGAATCCGTGCTTTCTGATTGGCTACCTGTCACATTCAGCGTTAAGCTCCCAGTCCCCGGATTTAGATCAGAGCCGCCACTACGAATCCCCCAGCCCACCCCAGAATGATTTATTAAAACTTGTCATGTCGTGAGACTGTAATACAACAGTCTTAAATCAGAGGCCTCTTCTGATTCACTGCAAGACTGACTGCTCCTGGAGAGCCTTCTTGCTGAGAGTATAAGATGCAAGTTATGACGACATTTAATTTCCTCTGAGATAAAGTATGTTTGAGTTATTTAATCACTTCTCCCTCTTAAATGTGTTCATGTTAGAAGTTGAATTGTTCCAAATGTTTGAAGACATCCTGCTGCTGCAATAAAATCTAACGTTAAGGCTTCTTACGCCTCCCCTACCACGAGTGTCAACAGGATTATCTGCTGCATTTGAGCCGTAATGTACTTGTCCAGCAGTTTGACCACACACTGCGATGTTGTCTCCATCCCATCCATACTTTGTCCTCATTCTGTCTCCATCCCTCCCACAGATCGAGTGTGACCTCTGCGGGCACCGCTGCATGACCCAAGAGGGCCTGGATCTCCATCGTTTATCCCACACGGGCCAGACGCCGCTCAAGTGCCCGGTGAGGCCGTGCCGCCGCAGATTTACCTGCAACAGCTCCCTGGAGGAGCACGTGCTGGCACACTTCCAAGGAACGCTGTCCAAGTCCAAATCCCGGCCGCGCTTCCGCTGCGACATTTGCCTCAAGGAGTTTGCCTACAATTCCACCTTCAGCGTTCACATGAGGACACATACTGATGAGAGGCCCTTCGAGGTGAGAACGGCGGCGGAGCTTGTGCGCTCGCATAAAACGCCAGATTTGTCTCGGCTTTTAAAAGCAGATTTCGCCCCCTGCTTATGTGGGGATGATTACACACAAACGGTGGTTGTGACCATTCCACAGCGCAGACATTCTTGCAGTTTTGTGTCCTGAGGGTGATTTCTCTCCCTGTGTACCTGTGATTTATGACAGGGCTGACTTGGAGCCTGTCAGCTCCCCTCTGTGCCTGATTCTATTCTGGGATCTTTTCCTTCTCTCTGATGCAGAGACGACGGAGCAGGACAGCAGCTACAGACCCGACCAAACCCAGACTTACAGAGCTACAGCACGTGGTTTAATCTTTATGGCTTTGCTTTATGATCAGCGATGGAAATCATTGATTAATGAGTTAATTTATTACTGATCTTATTGATCGACTACATGGACATTTTCTCAAAAACCCAAGTTTTCTCTTGCATCAAGATGACTCTCCTTGTTTCCATATCATAAATATGCTGAATTAAAATTTTATTTATTAAATATTGACTGACTAAAAAGAAAAGTGTAGTTTTTTCCACATTACTAAATTTAAACAGGAATATTTTAAGTTGCTGAACAGAAAAATAAAAGAACAAACGCTTAATTTCCCCTGAGCAGAGAGATGTTGATACAGAAATACCATCTACATGAAAAGTTAGCAGATTGCGCCATGAAATTAATTAACTCACAAAAGCCATCAAAATTAACGTCGCTTATCGGCGTGATGTCTTTTTCCAACACGTTACACATTTTCTCCATTTTTCTGTCATCACATCCACTCCTTCATAGCAAGTCAGCAATTTCCGTTTGACAGGTTGACGTTGCTCGGCTGAATGAGCAACATTAAGTTGAAACTTAAGGAGGCTGTCAAGTGTTTATATTTCAAAACGGAACCGCCTGAAGTGCATTTTGCATCCCAGACGTACGTATCGGATATATATTTGCATGGAAACCAGCGGAGCAATCTGAGAAGAAGAATATGAAGAAGTATGTCTCAGAGATACTTGCGGTGCCAATCCGTCAGAGGCTGCGGTTTCAATTTGAGGGTCTCCAGTGGGAATATAAGCAAAGCAGAATGTCTTTCTTTTGTTGTGCCACCGGTTTAATCAGGCGTTTAGCTGCGGCTCATTGTGTTGGTTCAGGTGGAAACGTGCAGGGAGGAAATCGCAATGTGGCAGAGAAAGGTGCGACAGCCGATTACTGACCGGATTACTTTACTTAACTTAAATTTGAATATTTTCTAACCAGAGTTCCTCCTCAGGCTGGAAAAAGTATGGGAACACATTTCATTTTCTGTCCCTTTGTTTAAAAGTTTTAGCCATTTGTCTGACTTTAGTGTTTGGACTCTCACAGATTTCTTCTGTTTTCGTTTTGTTGACGCTCCAACAAGTTCAGATTTTTGTCCAAAAAAATATGAACTCAGTTTTGAAAATGATAATTCTGGTTTTTTGTAATGAAACTCTCCAAACTAATTCGACCCAATGTAGAGAAAGTAATTTCCCCTAAACTTATTAGCTTGGCACTAGCGGCTGCCGTCAAACATTTGTGACAACTGGCAATGAGTTTTTTTGCATCGCTACTTTCTACTGACTTTTGGCAGAATCGTGTCATATTTTTTACCCATACTGGAAAATGTTCAGGCATCAGCAGCCTGGTGATGAGTTTAAGGAAACACCACTGAGCTACATTTGGATTCAAATGGTGAAGGAGTTTAATAACGGGATTCACATCTTCTAAAAACTCATTTTTATCTCATCACTTCACATCATTTCTTCCAAAAGGAGATAATTTCAGCCATATTGTCCAGGACATTAAACGGAAAATGATTAATCTTGTTGGATCTCGACTTTACAAACAAATTAAGAAAAAATGTCAGTTTTAAGGCCAAATTTGAACCTATTTCTTGATAAACGATTGAGAAAATGTCCTTTTCTCCATCCTCTTTGCGTTTCCACTGACCGGTCCTCCTCTCCGTCTTCCCTCCAGTGCGCCACCTGTGGGAAGCGTTTCCGCCAGCTGCCTCACCTGCAGGACCACGAGCGGATCCACTCGGGCCTGCGGCCTTTCTGCTGCTGGATCTGCGGCAAGAGCTTCAGCGTGGCGGCCCGCCTGACCGAGCACGCCCGCACCCACAGCGGCGAGAAGCCGTACCCGTGTCCCCACTGCCCCGCCGCCTTCCGCTCTCGCCCCAACCTGGACAAGCACCTGCGCCAACACGGCGACCTGCCCCCGGAAGCGGCCGAGCAGGTGGTGCACGCCGCCGAGGTCGCCCACGTCCAGAAGGTGCTGGAAGGGGCCAAGGCCCTGTCGTCGCTGGCGACCACCACGGACCTGGAGACGGGCACCGTGCAGACCATATACGTGCTGCAGGAGAGCGACGAAGGCACCGAGACGGTGATGATCCCGTCGGATTCGCTCGGCGGCATCGAGGGAACCTCGCAGGTGGTCATCCTGCCCTCGTCGGTGCTGGGAGGCCAGGCCATCACGGTTCCCACCATCGCCATGGAGGAGAGCGAGATCACCATGATGGAAACGGGTCAGTCGCCGCAACACGCCATCGAGTTCATCGTGGAGGAGACTGTGTGAAACCAGAAAAGTTTGAAGATGAGAAAGTGTTTGAGATTCTTGATTCACTTTGAACTTTTTTTTTCTTGGCAAAGACAAAAGAAGTCTTAAAAGCATTAAAAGAATTATTGCAGCAGCAAAATTGCACAATAAAAATCTCTTTACAGCTTCTTGAACGTGCTCTTTTGCTGATAGGACAGCACTTGACACAATTCATTAGCACGAAGCTAACACACAAAGAAAATCCTCTCTCCAGAGTTTTTAATAAGATTTAGATCCATGAGATGAGATGAGCAGGACCGAATGTCTTATTTTATGTCTTCTGAGACATTTCCGTGTTGATTTTTGTGTTCAAAAATCTCTTTGTCATGCTTCCTTACAAGGTTCCTGTTCAGACTTGGAGTTTTTTTCTCAAACACATCCTTCGTTTCACACCAGACCCACCTGGAGTGTTGGAGAAACACCCAATCTTATCCTCATCTAACACAGAGACTTAGGAGAAATCGCGACTTATTTGAGCTTGTTTATGTTTGTGACTGTAGGAGACAAAAGACATGTTGACATGTAGAAATAAACATCAACATGCTTTTTTCTTGCAGTTTTATAATGTGAGCATACCAGTCTGAGCACGAACTCAAAAAGGTATAAATCATTAAAAAAAAAAACTTTAATAAAAACTGACCCATGTTTCCAACAACACAATTTTTGCTGCCTTCAAAATAAATGCACTCAAATTAAAATTTGAGTGAGATTTTGCTACTGCAGTAAGAGAATAATTTATTTAGAGACTCATCTTTGCCAGAGGTGCAAACAGACATGCCCTCCGTATAAAAACAGTTTCTGTAGCAACGTGTGACTAATGTGGGGTAAAGACTGATCTGTTCAGGGGATTAATTTATAGACATTTAAAGTGATTTAAAAATAGTGAAAACAGCTTTTTGATTCTAAACTAATATGTTTGTACAGCCTGTCCTGTAAAATGTTTTCCTCTTTCCTAAAAATAAAAAGCTTCGGCTTCCACACTGGTGAACCTGCATTGCTTTATTGACCCTCCTGTAAATCACCGCTGCTGTCATGCTAACAGAAGTAGAGGCTGTTGTCCTAAAAAAATAAAACCACTAAGCAGCAGTGTGACTCCTGGTTGAGAAGAAAATGAATCGGACCTGCTTGCTGTTCGCAGACGGGCGACAATACGTTATTGATTCGTTTTGTGCTGTAATTAAATACAATAATAATGACATGGTGAGATTTATGACGGTTTAACCGAAATGCAGAAATGTGCAGTGGTAAGTAATGTAATTGAATTATCCAGCACTTGCTGTATAGTTATCAAAAATAATGATCCTATCTATGTCTGAATGGGAAAAGGCTTAATGTGATATAAGTTTTGCCAGCGCTGCAGTGGGGCATTAAAGCCTGGTTTATGTCTGTCTCCCACCCAGTGATTGCTGACAGGGGGGTTTCAAACCACACACACTGAGGCAGAGGCGCTCAGTCTTCGTTTGTTTTATGTCATGGAGGCAGAAATGATGATGATTGTGCTGGAAAACCCAAAATATGAGGGGAAGTGGCTGCGTTTCAGGAAAGTAGCGGGAGTCAAGAACCGTTTCTAGGAGCCTCGACGAGCAACCAGTCGATGAAAACATGTTATTTTTATTTCTTTCTGGCAAAAACTTGAGGGCTGCAGTTTCTGGTTGAGTAGTCTTTTTTTATTCAACCTGGTGCCAAACAGTGAAGCAGAAATAACACACACAGACGTGTAATTAAATAGTTTAGCCTGGCGTTGAAATCATGAGACTTTAATGCTCTGCTGAGGGAATCTGCCTGCAGTATTAATGACTTTTAGATGCGCCGAAGACAAAATGCTGCCGCTGTTCAACTGTGGCTAAGACATGGATGTTTTTGGATGAACAAAGATAAATAAAATCCCTCTTTAGATTGTGATGAAACAAGCTTCTTTCTCCACTGTTGTTTTTATTTACTTATTTAACAAAGTCGATATTTAAAATGCAAGATAGAAAATGAAAAACACATCTGGACAAATCCATGTGGGATCCTTATTCTAGCCCATATTTATCTTGTATGGGACCCACTTAATTATGCCGGTCAGAACTGCTGTAGGCTTATCAATGTGTTCAAATGGCCTATTCAAAGCCCAGACCTATATCCATGTTGCTTCAGATGTACTGAGTTCCTTGGGTAAAAGTGAGTTTACGTATTTTAATATTTGGGGCTGCACCGACTGCAGTCTTTTACCAATCTTTAAAAATCCTGACCTGCTGATTTCGATTTTGGCCAATACCAATTTTTTTGTTGTTGCTAAAAATAGCAAGAAAGATGCTGAGTTGGCAACAGTGAAGCGTGTGTGGAGGGCCGGTCTGTCAGTCCAACCCTGATCACTGCATAGCAGAAGAGGACGGCGGTCGATTTTTAGACATCTGCTGAGGTACATAAGATTGGCTTCAGGTGTAAATATCGGCCGATCTCACAAATTAATGATGATGTTTGGGTCACGTTTAACTTATGTGTGTTGAATTAATCCTAGTCTTAAAAATGCATCATATTTTCTAGAAACTTGTATTTCAGCTACTAAAAAGCGACTCTTTGTTCATCTTTTTGTTGGGGAGTTAATTCCACTTGTGGCCTTTCTTCAGAAAACGACTGCTGCGTCTCGCAGCGGAGGGTTTTTATATTCTATTTCTTTGATTCCTTTTCATTTGCAAACCTTTTTTAACAGAGCTGCTGATTTTTATTACGGTGATTTAAATTTCTGTCTTTCTACTTGTAGCCCCCTGGGTTAAATATGTGTTTTAAATGTGGTATAAAAATAAGATTAAATTGAATTAAGAGTTTGAACTCTGCAGTTCAGAGGAAAGTCTACAAACCTTTTGCAAACTGCTGAACCCTTAGGAGATTTTCAATTCATCTGTTTGAAGTGGATTTCAAGCAAAACCGCTTCATGGCCACGACTCGGAAAAAAGACTATAGGAAGGCCAAAAATAGTACTAATTAAAAAAAAACTCATAAGAGCAAATGCAAGGAGTTCAGGGACAGGTTGAAACATGTCAGAAATGTTGAGATAGATTTTTTCAGTCAGATGAAATGAAAGGAAAACATTATAATATTCTACATAGTTAATGATGTGAAGCATCATCAAGTGGAGACATATAGGCAGCCTGACACGCATGTCTTCTAATGGTACTTGGAGTAAATGATGTCACAGACGAACTCTGAACTCTGGATGAAACATGGATGAAATTATTCCACGCAAAAAAAAACTCCAAGAAGCAAGTATTCCTCCAGGAAGTGAAGTTATTCACCTCATTTATTGTGCAGCTGCAGTAAAGAGTGGAAATTAGGACAAAACCTGGAAACTAAGCAAAGTTTTCTCTCCACTGGAGTCAAAGACTTCCAGATGAAACTGTAGTTTGTGTTTGTAGCACTTTGGGACAAAACTTGGATCGATTGCAAGAAGTGGATAATCTTCATAAAACGTGCCTAATTCCGTGTTAAATGATGTACGATCGTGCATGGAGAGAGCTGGAAGTTAAGGAAAATAAAGCTCTGTGGGGGCATGTGCACAGGGATTTTGCAATTACCTCCATTAATTATTTAGGACATTTATGTGGCGGTAAAGCAAGCAGAGATAAGACGGATTAATCTAGTGAAATATTACATTTTGCAGCATCATGGAATCTAAAAAAAATTATAAAATATCAGATTGTTTAAAAATCTAAGATGTAAATAAATGCAGAAAAGGTCAACCTTTCAAACAGTGGATTTCTTTTTTTTAAGGTGATTGTTTTAGTTCATTGTTTACCCAAAAATAGGCATTGGTATTGACTCAAAGACTTGATTTTTTTCACTTTTTGTCACATTAAACTGATAAATCTCTATGTACGTGACAGAACATGGTGAATTAGTGCGTAATTATAAAAGTTTACTTGCTGAGCAATAAAAATTGAGCAAATAATCCGGGTAGCAAGAGAATAATGGCAGCAGAAAACACCTGAGACTCCAGACATCAAACTGAAGACCCCACAGTTTGTGTCTCCTGGCTGCAGCTCTGGGAATCCCAGCTGTGCAACAAGGAAAGCTCTCTCTGTCCTCTCTGTTTCTCCTGCTCTTTGTTTCTAATTGACCCTGCAGAGAAAGATGCAAATTCAGCTCTCAGCTCTCCAAACCCGCTGACATCACAGAGTCCTGAGCAGGTGGAGGACAACAGGAGCCGTTTGTGTTCGGCTTTCATCACCAGGTGAGAGATTTAAAGTGGACCAGATTTAAAGTGTGCAGGTTTTTTTCACTCTCGTACGAGGAGCCGTGTGAAACTAAACAACTGTGTGGAGTTTAAAAAACACCAACTTTACAGCATAAATGTGTAATTATCAGTCATTTTAGCTGATAAAGGTCAACTTTGTGGGTCAGTTCTTGTTACTTTGTATGTTCTCAGTGGTTTGCTGCATTTTTCTTATTTATTCACATAGGTTTTTGTTTCGTGGTTAGATATTTGCACTTTCTTTCTCTTATTTTCTTGAACAGAAACTTGAATCCATCCATCAGTCTGGATTTGGATTGTAATCTTGCTGGTTTATCTGGACCTGATAGTTGACCAACACCAGCAGACGACATATTTCCTTAAATCATCGCCAAATGTAGGAACTTCACACTAAGCAGGATGGATTCTCTGCCTTTTCATTCTTCCTCCTTGATTTCTAAATGAAACACAAACTTTACTTTTATCTAAACAGAGGAATTTGGACATTAAACAAAAGTATGGTTCATTTTGTCCTTATTTCAGGTAAGAAGCTTCAAATGTGGCCTTTTGTTCTGGAGTAATTTAACCAAAACAACATGAAGGTTGTAACTTTCATATTGGAGAATTTACTTCAAACCTAGTCCACAACTTGTGAATCTCCTTCAAATTCTTCAACTGGCTTCGTGTCACAACCCTTTAAAGACTTTTTGTGTGGTACTTTTTTCCCTCCACTTAACTTTCCATTAATGTGTTTGGCTGCAGCTCTTTAGAAATGACCTGGCAGGTGTCATGTAAGCTGAACATTTCTCCATTAAAATCCCAATTGAATTGATTATCAGTCAATTCACTAAATAAATATTAGTGAATATTTTTTTGGATAATATTCTTATTTCCTGAGATGCTTCTGTATTTCCAAGAGCCAGTTTCTAAAGCCGAGGATCGGATCCCCGCCTTTGGCCGCCGCCCATCACTTGGCACCCGACCCCCCTGGGCGAGTGGCGAGTGCACGGGACGAGGGGAGCATGTAGGAAGACATGATGATGGACAGATGGACGGACGGATGGCACTTTGTGTTTTCACAGCCTCAGCAGAGAGAAACTAAACGCTGGTACAGTTCACTCTGAGGTCAGCAAATACAAATAAAGAGGAGACAGATGTACAAACAGGCAAGTATCAAAAGAGGCCAGCAGGTTTAATTAAATTTAGAAAAGAACTCGGGTTGAATGCCAAAATCGGACAAAGGGTTGCTAATGGGAAGGAAAAGAGGCGCGGATAAATAAATGGTCCACATTTACATAACAGTGCCAGGCTTCACATTAGGAAGACAATGAGTTAAGAGACTGATATTTTCATTTCAGGTTGGGTACATTAAGACGTTGTGTTACTGCAGAGCCAATTTCAAGTTAGTTACTGGAATCTCGTTGTGTTTGATTGGGCAGAAAACTGATGTGAAATAAACCTTACAGACAACCTGGGAATCGAGGAAAATGAGAGAAACTAAACAATGTAGACATTTAAGAGACCACTTAAAATGATGACCGAAAACTCTTTGTAGGTTTATGTTTAAGTAAAGTGAACTTTGTTCTTTTATTCTGTGAACTACTGACAGCATGTCTCCGAGGTTACAAACAAAAATGTAGTATTTATTAGCAGAAAATTAAAAATGGTCATAATTATGAGAAGGTTGCAGAGGTTTCAGACCTCAAAGCAAAGAAGACAAGTTCATGTTCATTTAGAAACAACAATACTGATGTTTTAACTCAGGAATCAATATTTGGTGGAATAATGACGAGGTTTTCAGTGCAGTGGGATCTTCATTTTTTACCACGTTGTAGGCAACACATGTAGCACACAGTTCAAAGAAATACTCAAGTTTGATGTTTCTAAAAATAATAGAAGCAAAACTGAAATATATCACTATGAAGCTCTGTTTAACCTTTATAATGAAATCACTGAAACATAGATGAGGTTTGGATTAATGAGATGCAGCTGTGTGTGTCCTACCTCATTTGACCTGTTGAATGTTTTCTCTATCAGCGATAATATAATTATAAAAGAGGAAGCAGCTCCAACGCTAACTAGAAGATCTAATGTCAGCACAGCCATGTGTGGACCTTACATTTTATATTCGATCATTTGTGCTACAAATATGACAAACCATACGCCAGAATTGTGCTAATAATAAAAACAAAGATGTCCTTGAGTTCTGATTCAAGGATATTTAGGCTGCAGATTTTTGAATCCTGAAGCCCAGTGATGTGATTTAATGTATTAAGAATTGATTATTGGATCCCAGATCAGCAAACTAACTAGATAGAGGCCATTTATTGGTACGTCACAAGAACATCACATTGTTTGTATTCTTCATATCGACAGGTTTAAGCCAACCTTTGGATGACTTTATAGTTATTCCTCATCGATAAAAGGCAGTTTTTATGTGCAGTAACTATCTATATTAGACAATATAAGTTAAAATACATCCAGCACCTGAACAAAGGACTGAAAACAATAAGATGCAGCGTAAACCTGACAGCTGAAATAACTCAGCAGAGCTTGCATGTGGCCATTAAAGGTCAAACAATTTACAGTGAATATCACATGTACTAATAATTCTGCAGGAGAAGGACAAGATCATAAATCACATTAAGTTCAATTCACTGCATGTGCAACTCTGCATTATACGCTCCGGCATGAAAAATTATATAGAGTGGCTTTATGTTGGAAAGACATGCATATTTTATTTACTTACATTTTAATATACACACCAAAACAGAGATTTTGAAAATGACATCCCAACATCTGCCTGAGGTTTTGTTTTATATTTGTTACACAGAATTATGCATCCCTTGATATTTTCAGTGCCTGCTTTACTGTATTCATATTTCGTTCTTGTTTGCAGCTCAGGAGACATTTATGGTGATTATGTTAGTTTAGCTGTTAACACGATAAAACGGTATAAAACACTCATCCAGGCTCCCAGTAAACACTAAAAACGCGTTCGCTGCATAAAGTCAAACATTATGTTAAAAGAAACTGTCATCCGTTACAGTAAGCGACGCCAGATTATGTAATAATCTGAGTTTCGCTGGAGAACTTCACCTTATCTTAAAAATTTAATAAAAAACATGATGTGGTCTTTTTCTTTTTCTCTGTAATTTAATGAGCACAAACTCGCTCAGCAGGCTGCGGCTGACTTCTGAGCTCTATTATCATATTGTACTTATTAATGCATGATTGACCTATTTAAGTAATAGTGTACATTTCTCATTCTCTATGCTTTTAAATTATATAATTATACCTCTCACATGCTTCCTTTTCTCTTCGCCGTAATATTTTCTTCATTAGCTCCCCTCCCCCCCGCCCTCCCCCTGCGATGCAGCCTCTGTCTCTCTTTGCTGAGGTTGCTGTACCTGCTATGACTTTGACAAAGTAGTCTCCAAGCGTGTAGTTTTCTATTTTTTATATAAATGTGTGTGTGTGTGTATGGATGGGTGCACAAGTGTGCAGCAGCTTCACTTTGCAGAAGCTTCCCTCAAGTTTTGAAGTTGCAGTTGTTGACCACATGCATGAATTCGCTGCTGCAGCTGCTGCAGCCGCGGCGGCGTGTGCTGCTCTGCCCTGTCCTCCATTATCCCTCACTTTTCTCATGCGTTTCTTCGCCGCTCACCTTGTTGTCGCCTGCGTGACGCCCACACCTCTCGCCGTCCCTCCCTCACGGCTCCGCCTCCCTCCTCCCTTCATTGATAGCGGGGAATATGTGCCTGGAATACAGAGGAGCTAATCATTATTCCACCAGCAGAGCGCAGAACTCAGGCAGAATGTCAATCCTCCCCAGTCCCTCGGTCTACTTCTTCCCTCCTTTGCCTTGCTTACCAAGCAATAGTTAACATCGGAACCACATTTGTGTTCTGCAGAAGTGAATTAAGGAAATACAAACATGCATTAGTGATTGCAGACTCTGGGCTTTTAACACCTGCTCCGCAGTGTGTGTGTGTGTGTGTGTGTAATGGTGGAGTTAGGATCACATTTGTGCCGCCGTGGATGGGTTTTCAAGTGTGCGTGCGTCTGTGTGTATATTACTTAGTTGTTATGTAAAAGTGCTGCACATCAATTTGTCAAGAGCAAAGTGGTGTAGGATGGAGATGAGAGAGAGAGACAGCTGTTGAATGCATATTTAGAGAGTGGTGAACACAGTGACAGCAGAGTCTCAGTGCAAACACTGGCGCCTGAATAACCATTAATATGGAAGGGAATGATTTTATTGCATTATGTCGTTTAATATTAAGTGGTTTCTCATTCAAATGTTTGGCTAATGGAGGCAGACAATCTCAAGTTATTGACTTAAAAGTGCAACAGTGTCTTTCAAAAGTATTCACACCCTTTGAATGTTTTCACATTCAACCAAAAGCCTCCATGTGCAACACTGACATCAATACTGACATCAACGTTGACATCAATGCTGACATCAACACTGACAACAATACTGACATTTTGTTATAAATCAACATAAAGTGCACTTTTGTAATCAACCTCCTCTACTCTGACACCCTTTGATAAAAACCAAGAGTCGTTAAGTTGAACAGTATAAATTGAGCCGTTCTGTGAACATCGTTGAACAAACTGCATCATGAATATAAACCAAAACATGCGTAATATGTAAATTTACTTAAAAAGCAATCTGACTCAGCTGCACGTTCCTTGGACCGTGAATCCGATATTCCTATTTGCAGTATTTTTGTTATTGTTGTTACTGTTAATCTTGTTTCTTATATATTGTTTTAACACTTAAAGAACTTTTTGTGTTAATCTATATATCGGATGCTGCTGTTATTCTAGTTTCTGAAGACCAAGGAACAACCGTTAGTCTTCAAAGAAGCCAATGACTTACATCCAGAGCAACAATGCTACGGCTTAGATTAAAAATATTTACGTTACAACGACTCAGATTAAAATCCACACCACACTGATTTTTATGTGTGATAGACATTTGATTAATCCGTTACATAAAAATACAATCAGAAACACATAGAAGTTAGCAGTTAAAACGACATCAATAGTTTTGTAAAGCAGCATTTAGAAGCAAAGTGGAGGAAATTAGATTAAGGCGGAATGAGACCTCGAACAAACACACACTGGCACTGCAGGCCGTGTGTCAGTGTGTGTGATGGAATGGGAGAGACAGCACATGGAGTCTCCTCCCGACTTCCTGAAAACTGCAGCTGAGGGTCACAGCCAGGGGTGAGGCCGTGTCCGCCGCTCCGCCACATAAACACCACTCATGCACAGTCTGGGGAAAAAAAATAAATAAAAAAAGTTCAAAAATCTACAATTTGGGAGGCGGAACAACAGATGCATCCAAATGCCCGTATAGACGCATCACACACAGCCTGTGCGACCCGAGGGAAACTCTTGCGTGACATGGCTGCAGTCTAATAGGATCAAGCATGAGTGAGTAATAGGTGATCCAGCACTGTCCGCCCACTGGACACAGACATCTTGAGATGCGCATTATTTCATGAGATGCAAAGTGAATAGGTGAAAACATGATGATGATGATGATGATGAATGGTGTGGGGGTGGAGGCTGTTTGAAAGCAAAATAGAGGAGACAGCTCAGCATTGTCACATGCTATTTTTGCTCCCTGGTTTGATTAGGCGACAGCTTCGCCGGACAAACCAGAGCTGATCTTTCCAAAGGCTCCCACAGCCTCAGCCACGGATCCGTCCCACAGTCACACCCCACACCGCTCTGCGCCCGAATCATGAATGAGAGTTCATTATTAATAGATCCCGCTGCTTATTCTGACAATCTGAATGGACGCTACAACTGATTATCTCTTCAGAGCATAACTCACAAATGCAGTTGTAAGCCAGCAGAGTGTTGACACTAGCAATTAAAAAGCCAAGTCATGCGCAGTGACAAAATCAATGATTCAACACGCTGTGGTGAGTTTAATAGCTTTAGAGGACACGGAGAGCTCAGGGGCCGTAAGGTTGAGGAACAGATCTATATCAAAAACACGAGGCGGACCGAGCCGAGAGGAGCAGAGGCGCCTCAGGCTGCAGGCCCAGAGCTGCTGGGGGGGGGTAAAGGACGCCTGTAGTACCAGCGATGAGCTCCAGAGGAATTTAACAGGGGCGGGCAGAATCAACGAGCTTCTGCTTTAATATAAATACAAAAACAAACCTTTATGTCACCTTTCAAACAAAATAAACAATCAGCATGTCAGATTTGCATAAACATTAGATTGTGGCAGATACAATGTATACATTGTGGTGGATACAATGTATATATTTCACACCAGAATGTATGCTTTTATTTTGAAGGAGAGAAGGCCAAGACCAAATGTGGTCGAGTCCGAGACGAGACCATCAAGAAATGGTCTTGAGACCAAGACCGACTTCGAGTACCACAACATTGCCCTTAACATGTATTTTATTGTTATGTTTTTATTCCTTTTATTTCATCATTTAATTGCCTTTCCTTTCATTCTTCTGTTAATTTAGTATTTTCAATAATTTTCCTTTTTTTCCTTTTTTTCTTCTTGAGACATTGCGAACAATGTGATTTGTAAACTTTAGGAGCTGTGATCTGTGTTTGTTTTTGATGAGTTGTGAGCTTCTGTCATTGTTATTCTTTATACTAATAAAAATATATATATATATATTTCTCTTCCGGTCTTTGAAGGACGCGGACCCTGAATTGGGACACAGCCAGGGGCGGAGCTATAGGGGGACTGGGGGGGCGGCAGCCCCCCCCCGAACCAGGCCGGTGGCCCGGGTCTGGAGGAGCCGGGGAGGGAGGAATGGATTCACGTCGCTCGAATGTCGGGCTATAGACCGAGGAAGTGAGAAAGTGCGCCCCCGCCTGTTGAGAATGGTGTATTTCTCTCAGTATTTCTTCCGTTCGACCCTCCCCCCCCGCCCCCCTCCCCCCCGCTCAACGGTTTCGAGCAGCTGCACGGAAGGGGCCCGGTGATTGGCCAGAGGGCCCGGTGATTGGTAGGGGGCCCGTGATTGGTCAGGGGGCCCGGAAATTTGCCCCACCCCCCGGCCCGGCGCCGACTTGTTCCGCCACTGGACACAGCTCTATTGTTTGTAAACTTCCAAGTATTTATTTTCTCTTGGGAGAAAAACTGGGTATTAAATTCTCTCTATTCTGTTTTTGAAAACCTGATTTTCAAAAACAGAATAGAAAAGTTATAAAACCTGATTTTATAACTTTTCCTAGCAGCATAGTAACAGCCACCATCGCCATTGTATTCAGCTGGAGCTTCACGGACTGTAGCTGCTTATGTCGCTGTCGAGCTGCTGACGTCACTGTCGAGCTGCTGACGTCACTGTCAAGCGCTCCAAGCAGGAACGAACCATTTCATGCAGATCCAGGGGTTTCCGGGCAAATCCGGATGTGTGTTTTTGGTCTGGGAGGGGTAACATTAAATGTTTACTGCTAAAAGCAATCTTTGAAAATACAATAGGATTAATTTTGTATTTGACAGGACCCCTATTTTTTTATTTTATGTCCATGAACAAAATACGACGTCCGTTGCGTCCGTCCGTTGCGTCCGTCCTGTCGTCCGTCTCGTCGTCCATCGCGTCGTCCGTGGCGTCGTCTGTCACGTCCTCCGTCCCCTCGTCCGTCACGTCCTCCGTCCCGTCGTCCGTCCCGTCGTCAGTCTCGTAGTCCTTCGCGTCGTCCTTCGCATCGTCCATCGTCCTTCGCGTCGTCCGTTGCTTAGTCCTTTCGTCGTCCGTCGTCCGTCCCGTCATCCGTCCCGTTGTCCTTCGCGGCGTCCTTCGTGGCGTCCTTCACGTTGTCCGTTGTCCTTCGTCCTTCGCGTCGTCCGTCCCGTCGTCCGTCTTGTAGTCCGTTCTGTCGTCCTTCGCATCGTCCATCGTCCTTTGCGTCATCCGTTGCTTAGTCCTTTGCATCGTCCGTCGTCCGTCCCGTCGTCCGTCCCGTCATCCGTCACGTCGTCCTTTGCGGTGTCCTTTGTGGCGTCCTTCGCGTCGTCCGTCGTCCTTCGCGTCGTCCGTCGTCCTTCGCGTTGTCTGTCCCGTAGTCCGTCCCGTCGTCCGTCCTGTCGTCCGTTTCGTCGTCCGTCGTGTCGTCCGTCGCGTCCTCCGTCCCGTCGTCCGTCTCGTAGTCTGTCCTGTCGTCCTTCGCGTCGTCCGTCGTCCTTCGCGTTGTCCGTCGCTTAGTCCTTTGCGCCGTCCGTCCCGTCGTCCGTCCTGTCGTCCATCCCGTCGTCCGTCCCGGCGTCCTTCGCGTCGTCCGTCGTCCTTCGCGTTGTCTGTCCCGTCGTCCGTCCCGTCGTCCTTCGCGTCGTCCTACGCGTCGTCCTTCGCGTCGTCCGTCCCGTCGTCCGTTTCGTAGTCCGTCCCGTCGTCCGTTTCGTAGTCCGTCGCGTCGTCCGTCCCGTCGTCCGTCGCGTCGTCCGTCGCGTCGTCCGTCGCGTCGTCCGTCGCGTCGTCCGTCGTGTCCTCCGTCCCGTTGTCCTCCGTCGTCCGTCTCGTAGTCTGTCCCGTCGTTCTTCGCGTCGTCCATCGTCCTTCGCGTCGTCCAGTTGCTTAGTCCTTTGCGTCGTCCGTCGTCGGTCCCGTCGTCCGTCCTGTCGTCCGTCCCGTCGTCCGTCCCGGCGTCCTTCGCGTTGTCCGTCGTCCTTCGCGTTGTCTGTCCCGTCGTCCGTCCCGTCGTCCGTCCCGTCGTCCGTCCTGTCGTCCGTTTCGTCGTCCGTCGTGTCGTCCGTCGCGTCCTCCGTCCCGTCGTCCGTCTCGTAGTCTGTCCTGTCGTCCTTCGCGTCGTCCGTCGTCCTTCGCGTTGTCCGTCGCTTAGTCCTTTGCGCCGTCCGTCCCGTCGTCCGTCCTGTCGTCCATCCCGTCGTCCGTCCCGGCGTCCTTCGCGTCGTCCGTCGTCCTTCGCGTTGTCTGTCCCGTCGTCCGTCCCGTCGTCCTTCGCGTCGTCCTACGCGTCGTCCTTCGCGTCGTCCGTCCCGTCGTCCGTTTCGTAGTCCGTCCCGTCGTCCGTTTCGTAGTCCGTCGCGTCGTCCG
>CAEGAF010009110.1:0-12938 GCA_903067075.1 Micropoecilia bifurca
CCCGGAACGCCAGCTGGAGAGGCACCAGCAACTCCCAACCCCACTAAGGGACAAGGGTGCAAGAAAATGGATGGATGGATGGATGGACCTATAAGGTTTTTATTTTTTTATTCAATTCAAATTTTATTTAATTTGTTTTTTAGAGTGTTGTTTGTGTTTAGAATGCGATTTGATCATTCGGATAATTGTCTACTGATTCATTAGTAGTTTAAATAATTGGTTTGTCTGCATTAAAATAATTCTATCTGTGATGATAATCACAGACCAATGCATTCCCTCTGGGACTCTTCATCTTGACTAAAAGGCAACTAAAATTGTCTATTTTTATTTTTACTGTAAAAAGATAAAGGATCTGCCATGTTTGCTTTGATCCCGTCTAAAGTTACATTTCAGCCGCTGCAAGTCAGCAAAGCCATTTTCTGAAGTCAAATGAAAAAGTGTTGGGATGTCTAAGGTTGAGAAGAAATGTCCAGCTCCAGCTCCAGAGCTGCTGGAAATGACAAATCAACACAACTAGGTGAAGTGTAAAAAGATAATGAGATGGCATAATATGATATAATGTGTTTAAAAGTGGAGTCATAGACAGGAATCTGCTGTTCTTGTATATCAGCTGTAAGCAAAGAAAACTGCAAGAAGTAAGGAGACAACAAATGCACAGATGTTTATTCCAGTTTATTCCGGAATGTTGCTTCTGCATTGTACAGTTTCCGTTTTTGAAAAGGTTTTGCTGAGTTTTACACATCTAAATGAAGCTAACAGATTGAAAGCATGAAGTAATGTTCAGGTGGTAAAACATAAGGTGTCTGTGTCTGCCTGGCTGCAGATCTGAGACGAGTTTGGACAGATAGGTTGCAAGGATCCAGCTCCCTCTTTCACATTTTACTCCATCAGCATATATCGTTGCAATAGACCATCTGTTTGATTTCTCTTAAAACTGCTGGCATAATTTTGCTTCCAGCTGGATGATGTTTTACTGGAATCAGATTTAGTTTCAATTTCCCCTGAAAGATAAGGGCCGTATCTTTTATTTTTAACAATCAAATGTTGCTAAGCATCTTTTCCCTTTAGTCTTTTTCTCTTTAAATCGTAGAAAAATTATTTTACTTTTAATTTTCTTTCAACCAAATTCCAGATAAAAAAAAACATCTTAAAATGTTAGAAAAATAAGGCAATTATTGGCTTGGCATAAGAATAAAAAAGATTTTCCCTCAAACGTGGCAAGATTTCACCAAAAGGGTTCGTCGATATTCCAGCAGATTTTAGCCCTTTCAGTCATTCATTCTGTTAGCCTCACAGCTGGCAAGATATGGTTTAAGTAAACTTGTAAATCATAAAGTAGTTTGCATAGATAATTTATATATTAAAATAATATATTAACATCTGCTACTATCTCTTCAGATTCCACACATCCTGAACACAAGCTGTTTAGACTTTTACTTTCAGGTCGGCGCTGGTTTTGATGAAGTTACATTTTATGACTTGGTCAAACTTATTTTTAACATGGATGACCAACCAGAGGAGTTTATAATAGGAAAGGTGGAGTCTGATAGTTAAGGAGCTTTTGCTGTCACAGCTAAGTTAACATAATTCAAGATAAGAATGTGATTAAAATGGTTAAGTTATATTTTGATTTTTAAAATATAACTTAACCAATATTGACTATTAGCTCTAAAGTTTACACCACTAAATAGATAATAGATTGAGATTAACAGATTTGAAAGATTAAAATAAATAATGTGAGGAACATCCTAAAAGTTTTGTTAAGTGAGTACATTTTGAAAACTGGTGGGAATTTGGGCTAACTTTAATTTATTTCTGGAAATGTTCATTAAAATCTACCTTAATAAAATGCAAGCAAATATTATTAGCTACATTCTGACAGGTTTTCTTTTCAGTGTCCAAGTTGTTTTTTGGCAGCTCTCCTGTTAGAATCTAGCAATCTGTTGCCTTGGTGTTCAGTATTTTGCTTTGTTGACAGCATTTCTTTTGAATATTCCAAAATGCAAAAGCTGAAAATGTTTATATGTTAGAAATTATCTGAAGCGTGAGAAGTGAAAAGCATGACCCACAAATGGATTTTATCCACTCTGGAACAAGTCAAGAGTTCAATTCTGCTCAAAGTTTTTTTTATTTTTTTTAATCATTTTTCTATTAGCAGTTTATTTTGTATGTTTCCTTTAGAACACCATAGTGCAGAAAGAGGTCAGATTTAGAGGAGAACTAGCCTGCTTGTGCTATCAAAGCTTCCATTTGTGTTTCAAGCAGCACATCAAACAGTGACCTCAGTCAGTCATTCTTCTCTGTTCCATGTGGCACAAATTGCAATTTTTCGCCTCCAGACCTCCTGAAGCAACACAGCTGCTGTGGACAGCATTCTAAACTCATTTGCTCTCCAATAAAAGTATTTCCTTTATATTTCTAAATACAGAGGAAGACATCAGCTAAAACTGAGAATGCCAGATAACGATTTGCATGGTGCAGCTAGTGCTACAGGATGTGTGATTTTCTTGATAGGTCACTACTTAAAAATCTAAAATATCATAGAGGACATATTAAAGTTGTGTCATCTGTGTATACATAAATGGAATATTTTACCATTTATTAAAACAGCATCATCCTAAATGCTGTTCTTGTTCTGCACCACCCTCTGTGTTGACAGTGTCTGTGTGGCTGCCTGCTCTGCACAGCCGGGTTTAATTTCGGTCCTTCTGCTTCCACTGAGCTTATCGGCAAGTGGCACAAAGGAGCCATCCGAGCATCAAAGTCCAATCAGCTGCAAACACACACCCTCCACTTCCTGCTCTTCATTTTTCCTCTGACATCGGACTGGACCGAATGAAGCCCAGATTTATTTATTTAAGTTTATTTGATAGGGACAGAGACACATCGACTTAGACAAACTGATCAGAACAGCAGTTCTGCAACAGCTAATTTGCATCACTCGTCCCTAGATGGGCTTTTAAACAGTACATCTTAAAACTAGTAAAGAAAATGAAGTAATAATCATTTAAAATAGCACAACATAATGTTGACAACACATATACAAACAGTAAAACATAAAACATTAAGTATGGATACAGTTCTGTTTTTGACTTAACCAGAGTTTTGTTTGTTTTTTGAACGTACTAAAACTGGTTTCGGACTTTAAATCATCAGGAAGTGAGTCCCAAACTGCACCGACGGAGCACTTTGAGCAAAAGTGGTTCTTCAAAAGGAGACCTTACAATTTCCATTTAAAGCCACTCGAGCTGCTGTTGCCTTGCATTGTCTGTTTACAATCACTTCATGATGTAGGTCCAAGTCCATTTATACACTGAAAAATCTATTTTAAAAGATTATGACTTATAAAATTGGAAAAGTCCAAAATGCCAAATTTAGCTAAAATGTGACAGTGATGGAATGTGATTGGGTTTTTATATAAAACCTTTAAGTCCAATAATATAGACTTACTAATAGCTTGGGTATAGTTTGACTAGTCTGCGACCAGACAGAAGCTGCACAGCGAAGTGTTGGACAATTTCTAATAATTAGATGCCCCCTTTCTTTCATTCAGGATTCTTTTTGTCATCCTTTCCTGAAATGGATGACTACTCAGTGTTTGGAAATCCCTTCATCTGTGCCTATATTTTTAAATGTCTTCCCGTTTTCTGATGACAAATTAGATTAAAAACTCCTCTGGAAGTGACAATGTAACAGAAAATGTGGTGGAACTGGTTGGGACTAGACAGGAAAGCCTAGCTGTGTATTATGAAGATGTGTTAGTCTGACAGACAGCCTGTGGGAATTGGCTTTCAGCAGCAACACCTGCTGTGTCCCATTCAAACAGGGACGGACACCGTCAGGCTGAGTGAGGTCACTTGAGGACAGGCGCATGGTAGGGAGGGCAGGTCGGCAGGGAGGAGGAAGGGAAAGGGGGTAGTGAAGGAAACAAGAAAAAGGGTGGAAAGAAAAGCAAACAGCAGCCGCCCTATCTTTGTAGTCATCTTTCAGTCGACTACATGATTTTTGATTTAAAACTGTCTGGGAATCTGAATTACTCCATAACAATATATAAACTGAAAATGTGAGATTTATGTTTTCTAAAATACTGAAAACTATTTACTGAATCAACTGACAAAGCTCTATATAACAACCTTAACAAAAATAAAGAACAGGAGATGACACTTTTTCCTCATGCTGCAAAAATGATGCATTACATTACAGTTATAATTATCTTCAACATTTATGCTATTTTTATTTTGATACATAAACTTCATCTGAAATTTAGAAAATGCATTATGCATTTATTTATGCTTTTATTTAAACATGTGTTTTGCTCCTTGTAGAGCAACGTTGGCAATATTCCAGACTGGTGTGAGCTCCAGCCCCAGGCTGTTCAGGTCTTGCTAATTGTCGCTGTAAAACAGCAGCAGCTTAATAAGAGAGATGGGTGATGTCCCTGTTTTGTTTTCCTGCCTCCCTCTTTCTCATGATTGGAAATATTTCCAGCTTGTGGATGAGGGAAAATGAAGCAGCCTTTTCTTTGCCCAGCAACAGGTGGGGAAGGGAGAGAGCTGGAGAAACACTGGGCCTCTACCACTTTCTCTGACATCTCATTGAAATGACTAAATTGTTGGGATGGCAGAAAAGTGAAAAGTGGCAGAAGTGGTTTTAAAACTATAACTTATTTAAACTTTACTGTAATAAAGTTACATGACATGAGTTGTCAGGTTCTTGCAATTCATTAGTGAAAACATGAGTGAAGGTCAACTGGCTGGGTTCATCATAAGTCAGAGGTCAGCTACTTGCATCACACTTTTATAAATTAGAGCCCAAACCATCATGTATACGGTGAACATTAAAGTCAGTTTGTTTGGCCTCTGTTACAGTTTCTGTGGCGCTGAATACAAATGAGTGTTACATTTTTCAGAATTTAATTTGTCAAAACCTTAGTAAACTAGGATTTAGTTTCCTTTCAGTTCATAATTAATCATTCCTTTCTGTTCATCCATTGCATAAGATTTGAATAAAACATAACAAATGTTGTCGTAATATGAAAAATGTGAGCATGAATATTTTTAATGAGACTTCACAGACTCAGACTCAGACACACTATAGTTCATATGCATAGCTTTCACATGAGGCAGTCAATGTTAAGGCAAAATGTGAAACAGGCCCTAACAGGGTTGTTGTGACCTAATAATATCACTAAACACCAGGAAGCAATAGATTTAGAATGAGTTTCAAGTTTAAATCCAGCTATGACATTTTTCTAACCCTTATCAATTTAAGTCCCTTAATGGACTTAAAAACGAGACTCTGTAACTAACCAATGATTCACCTAGTAATATGGGAAAATAAAAAATAATGAAATCTAAAGAATAAAGTACAAATCAGAGTAGGAACTATGAGCAGACAAGTTTTGTTTCCAAAACTAAGAGTGTGCAAGATAATTTCCTAATTCTTCGTGGGCTCAGCCTTCAAGTCAGACTGCGTGAAAAAGACTGTTAGGCAAGTGGCTGGGAGGACATACACAAAGTATTGTGGAAACAGAAAGTGAGGGTTTGCCTGAAAGAAGTGATTTCCCAGGAGATTCTCTTCAGAGACTCAGAACTCATTAAACTTTAATCCTCAGTTATAACTGTTGAGAAAATGAGTATATCCGTTTACCTGGGACTGTTTCACTCACAGGACCATAAAGATGGAAAACACTAAATGCTGGAAACCAGAAACTATGATTTATTATTAACACGTCACAGAGTCAGGAAACTTCAGCAATGTAGGGAAAGTCGAAGTTGCGCAGATCCTAGACTCTGGGTTTTAGTGTTCACAGTCCAAACCTCAAGGGTCAGAAAATTGGTCCAAGTAAGTAGGCAACAGGTTAGGCAGATCCAGACAGAAGGAAAAACAGATCTTGAGTCCAGTAGACAGTAATCTGGGTCCAGATACATAAAGCAAGGTTCATAGGCAAAGCAGGGAGCAGGGGAAGCAGGAGGTCAGGAGGCAGAAAGCAGGTCAGGTACACCTTCAGAGTATCAACCATCCAAAACTATGACAAGGATGACAACAATGTCTCACTGAGTGAATGCAGAACAGGGTTTTATATAGGCAGCAGCACAAGTAAGAGCAGAATCAAGCAAGTAGGATTGGGAGGAGCAGTGATGGGGGAAAAAAGGAAAACATAACAGCATGTAGAAAATGCTACAAAAATTGTCAAAAAGTTGCTTTTAGTCCCCTAAAAAAAGTAGTTCCAACTTGAAAACATACAATTTTTCATAGCTTTCCCTTGCTCAGGTTTTAACCCTTGTATGTAGAAATGGGGTCCAACCGACAACACACACGTAAAACTTGTATCATTTGAAAAGTCCTCTACGTTTGCCTCAGTCCTCGCACACACAAAGTTAATGAAAACCCATAGATTAGGCCTAGAGAGTTCTTATTAAGCTGTATTTTGGACAGATCTTTATCAACAATTAACTCTGGTTTGCATCTGCAATCATGTCTGCCTGCATCTTTATTTGTGATCCTCTTGGTTTTGTCTTTTCTTAGTTCAACAGAAAGATTCCCAAAACTGGAGATCACTGATAAACATGAATCCTTCTGAGGAAAATACTGTCAGAGCTTAGAAAAGCAGTCCAAGGCAAAAGATGCTGATTAGTGACCTTTGAAGAATAGTCTTTTCTTTCCATGGAGTCAACAGATAAGGGATATTTTGGTGACTATTCAGTTGAAGAATGTTAAAGAGCTTGGTATCTCAATGAAGATTAGGAGAACAATTGATGAATTCACTCCGCAGTGTTTCCAGCAGTGCTTTTATGATTTATCATTAAAGTTTCAAATTTAGAACACCTAAATCCCCAACCTTCACATCCTTATACATTTGTTAGACTTTCAATTCAATTATGTTTATTTCTATAGCGCCACTTCACAACAAAATAGGCACTTTACAAAAAATAATTTCAATACAATCACACATACATTCCAATTGATCCTGGTTATCAAACATAACAGTATGCTCAATTAATTATTCAAAGTAGTTTAAAAAGTTTCTAAGATATCCAATTAAGGTTTCTGTCATGTTGGCAGCAACTCACTTTAACCACATGCAAAAACACATACAGGAGAATGAGAATCAGTTAAATAAAAGTTTCTTTTGGAGCTGAACAATGAATGTGTGTGGAGAGTTTTCTTGCTGTGGAACAATGAGATCTGGATCATCTTAGTTCTGGAGGCTGAGAGAGCAGTGACGTAAGAAGACTGTTTTCAAAGTAAATGACTGACAACTGGTTCAGCTTACTGAGTGTGATGAGGATGTTCCTCCAGGGGGGAGTGGTTGGTTCACGGGAGCTTGGATTGCTTGTGCGGTTTAGAGGTGTCCGGTCCAGGTTCAGATGATTTGAGGAGTAGGAGGTCGCTGGAGGTAGATGGTCGTGGTATGGTGGAGGGTGGACAGTTAATCGTCAGACTGGAGGATGGAGAACGGGTATTCGCCAGTACGGATGAACAACTGGACGGATCTTCTTGAGGTGGTCTTTGGTAACCAGAGTGAGGGACTCGGGCAACTCTGTGGGTATCTACCAAGGAGCCATGAGGGAATCCTGCAAGGAGGTCAGAGGAAAGGTCAGATTCAGAACACTGAGAACAGACTCAAACAGCTAAGCTTAGAGGGGCTCTGAGTACCATTACAGGCAAACACTCAAGCGCTGGAGTTCCCTCTCCTCCTATACTCAAGTAGATGATGCCCATTACATGCAGGTGTGCAGGGAACACGCCCTCTGGGCAGCAACTTCCTGGCTCCTCCTGGTGGGAAAACAGCAGAAACAATTCCTACCGTTTCCTTGCAGGCCCACTTATAGCCCACTGGTCTCACAGGAGATGAGCCTGAGAACTAAACAATCTGCTTCTTTTCTACTTTTTGAAATTGTAGGAATTAGCAACAACTTGACCATCTTCTTCACCCTTTCTCCCTACACACACTGCCTGAGAGGCCTCGCTCTTTATACATGGGAAAAAACCTGATGTTGCTGAAGTCAACCAAAAGTGAAAAAAAATATCGGGTTTTTCAAGGTGAGAGACTAATCTTTTTTATCCTACATCTAAAATATATCCTTTAGTTGTAGGATGGATTACATCTAAATTATTCATGTAGTCTGTCCTTTAGTCTCTATATACATGACTTGGCAAAAATACTTCACTTCCAAGTTCAGTTCCCAAAACTGATGCTCTGATTTGGATTGTCAGAGAGTCATTCTGCTGCAAATGAGCTGTTTTTGTCTAGAACAGAACCAGAGGGTCCAAGCATTGACATTATGGAGTGCAACACCAGTGTTACAAAACAACTGCGATGGGTCGGAAGCTATTGCTGTTGCTTCTTCCCAGTCAGCCATGTTTGTTTGAACTTGAGAAGTTTTGTGAAGTTTCCTTTCAGACATATTGAGTAGTGAAATCAGTTTGTGTGTGGTGTGTTGCTTGTGGTCTGTATGACCAAATTTGTTCCACCTTGAATTTTTTTTATTGTCTTGCATGTAGGACTGTTAGGTTTTGAAAATGAGCCAATAATACTACAATCTTGCCATGTGAACCATGGAGTATTAAACCATATTAAACAAATAGCAGCTCTATTTGTTTAATATGTTTAAAAGCCATATTATTACTATTTTATGTGAATTGGTTATTTTAGCACTCTTCTCAGTGTTAAATGTGTGTGTCTATGATCTATAAATTTGTCTATGGTCAAGGTAAGAACAAACACTCAAAGTATGGCGATCATCATTTTACATCAGATAAAATCTGGGAAATTCTCGCTGATGTTTCAACCAGGTCGTAGATGAATGGAGAAGAAAATAAAAGGGACATTTGGATAGTTTGAAAACTACACAGGGTGGATGAAAACTGGTCGATGAAATGCCACGGGAAGAATGAGTGAAAGAAATGGGACTTTAGAGGGAGGGAGAAGTAGGGGCACAATGAGAAGGCCAAATGTGTATGGGAAAGTTTTGGAGCTGAGGTGCATTGTGGGAGAGCAGACAGTGTGTCTGGGGGGTCTGAGGTGTGAATTATTGCCAGCGATTGGAGGAGGGCTGCCGCAGTTGTGCGTGAGCAGAATATCAGATGGAGGTAGATCTGATATTCTACCTCCATCTGAGGTAGAATATCTACCTCAGGGTAGAGACAGAGACATTTTAGAAAGAGGTGATAGTCTTGCTGTGTTACAACACCAAAGACAAACTTTGATGGAAGGATAAGGCATCATCCACATAGTGGAGTAAAGAGGGTAAAGTTAAAACTCTTAAACCATTTCAGCCATCTACAGCAGAATGGGAACAGCCTTCAGAGAGCTTCCACACTGACCTGTCTCCTCATAATAAACTCCCAACAAATCAAACCTGGGTTCATCAGGTGCCTCTGACTCACAACTCATAATCCCTGATCTATAAGACGCTATCATGCAAATTTCATTTCTGCATGGAAAGCAATCTGAGGGGATTACAAGCACTGCAGGAAACACATCTCATAAACCCTGACTCAGGCTAAAGGCTTGACACAGTAAAATTTCATCACAGACAGATTACTGTGGCTCTAGTTTGAATTTAAGGCATATAGCTTTTCCTGTTCTTTGAGGAAAACTTTTTGGGAGATATCTGTGTGCCACAGATTGTTCTGGAGTGAAAAAAGTCAAAGTCATTGTTCACTAAATCACAAGAGAGGCTTAGAAAGATTGACTTCTTGATGTGGCATAAAGATCCTCTTCCCCTGAACTGGTCCTTGAATTTGTGAAGGCGGTATTTTTCTAATAATCATAAGATATGTTTAATTTGCTTTCTTAAAACGTCTTAAAGAAACTATATAATTTTTCTAAATCCATTAAGTCATAAGACGAATAGAACCACTAAACATAGAGAGTTTGTAGAAGTTTGAAGGCCCTTTGGTGCAAAATAAATCTGAAAAAAGTGTTGTTACCTCAAGCACAACCTCCATAGCAACTGACCTCACTCTTCTCCTTCAGAATCACTGAAACTCTCCCTGTATATTAAAACAACACGAATGCTGCTTCTTCTTTATGCCATGCCTTTTTGCCCATGTCAGCAAGTTATGCAAGGAACTCCACAGAGAACATGCAAACTCCATACCTAAATTTGAATAGTCAGAATAAACATGGTGCAAATTCGTTTTTACAATACTGATGACTATTCATGTAAGGTAAATGGAAAGTTTCCTTTGGCAGAATGTTGGGTCGCCTTGTGTCATCCAGCTACACCGTGTGCTGTTGCCAACAAGAAACGAAATATATCTAGTTTTACAGTTCAAATGAATGTTTAGAAAACCTGGGTTCAGCCAATGTTCTAACCTTTGACCTCAGTCACTGTTACTCATGTAGCCTATAAGAGAAAATAACTGCTAACTCCTGTACAGGCTTTCATCACTTGCTGAACTGATTCTCGCAGTCTTCGGCGTTCTGGTCTTCCAGGGGGAACTGATGCTCATCTACAATAACTTTAAAATTCAAATGACACAAAATGAAGCCACGTCAGTCTTGTTTTGAAGTCTCTGTATTGATCTGCTGAGCATTTTAAAGTCGTTTAAAGTCACATTATGGTTTTCACATAAAATATTTAAAGGGTTTTTTGAGATCATAGAGCATAATCATTGTGTCATTTTTATGACTGAAAATCAAATTTGTTAAGAAAAAGACAAACAAATAAATAAACCTAGTATGAGGATAGTTGAGTACTCTCTGAAAAAAGGGGGACATCTTGGAACCCAAACATCAAAGGTTAAGATAGTCATGGCCCAAGAAGAGGTCACAACATTATTTCATTATGTTGACTTTTGACCTCCATCAATGAAGAAAAGGTCATAGAAGATGTGGTCGGAGGATAGTAGGATTAGCTACAAAAAGGAACTGAAATTGCTGAGTGGCAAATCCAGTCAGACAGTAATTAGCCCAGGAGAGTTTGTGACAAATAAATGCCAAAACTACAATTCTTGGTTGGTGCTGTAAGGCATAGACATAATAAAAAGATAGACGCCTCATGCGCTGCTCTCACCTAGTGTCGCTGACAAGATTTAGGGTGGTCATCTTGGAGCAGTAGACCACTCTACTCAGCCTTATGTGTTTAGCAGCACAATGACATATCAGCGCATTTAATCAATCATAACACGCTTTTTTGTTACTGGGAACTATATTCAAACATCTATCAAAGCTACATTTATAAACAATTGTATTATTTAAGTATGTTTTTAATACATAGTTCAGCTTATTTAAATATGATTAGTGGCTATAACAATAGAATAGGAATAGAATATTTTGATATTGATGTATGATGAGCATATTACAAAGCACATAGCCTTCATCATTTATTTAATAAGTTATTTAGTAGTATAATACATATTTATATAACTATACATTCACAAATAAATGATTAATACTGAATAATATATATTAGATACATGTTCATGTATACATGGATACATGTATGTATCAGTGACATGCAATCAAGGGAGGCAGGTGAGGCCCAACCTCACCTGTCATCATGGAAAATAATATAAAATTATTTATATTGTTATTTTCACCCTGTGGTTTTGTACTATAAAGTATCTAGTTTTACTTGGCTTAACCAATTCTGATGAGTTTTTCTTCAAAATCGCTGGATTTTTGCATTTTTCCATTCAAATGCTCACAAGCGAAGCCGGTGAGGCAGCAGCAGCTCATCCTCTCCTGGGATTAGCAGCTCTGCACCCGCTGACATTATATGACAGCATGTTCGTCCTGTCTGTAAGCCGGCAATAAAATGGCTTAAAAACATTTAATATATGGACTGATTTTCCATAATTTTGCTTATGTAAAAAATGTACAGTGTTTTTTGTCACTAACTGTGTGTATCGTGTTTTGTGTGAAGAGGAGCAACCAGAAACGGCATAGAACAGACTCGAGGTGAGGCAGGCAGTTCTCTTGCCTCATGGCAGGGGGCGCTCATGATCCCAGATATTGTGACTGCACAACTGCAGAGTAAGACACAGCGAGCTAGCCATGGAGCTAGCCGTGGAGCTAGCCATGGAGCTAGCTACACAGTAAATAAGTACAGCGATATATTTGTTTTCTTCTCTCTTCCAATGTCAACATAAAAGACTACATTTCTACACGTAAACAGTTTTCTAAAGTGGATTTTCAATTGAAGCAAAAGATAATAACTAAAGGAAGACCAACACGGAGCGGAACGTTTTACTTCAAGACAGATTGATGATTCTCAAACGAAGTAGAAAAGACATGCCGAGGATAAACTTGGCTTTGGATGAACGGATATTTTTGTGCAGAATTAGGGCTGCATGGATTTCATGGATAGGTGAAGGTAAGACAGCAATAATAAGTTTTTGTTTGGTTTTGTAATGAAATGTGCGTTTTGTGGGCTACAGTTAATGTTTAAATAATTCAGTAAAGTAGAAGCGGTGGCTAATCTACCACAGCAATTATTATTAATAAAACATTAAGCCTAAAACGTACTAGAACAAACTAAATGTTCTGTTCTGTGTGCAAAATTATTGAATGTTTTTTGGTGTTAAATCCTAAAACATGAAGTGGCATTGTTGTCAGTTGCTATGGCAACGTGTCTGCGTATGGTGGCGAATACAGATCACTTTGCTGTGGATCATAGCATGAAATTAATACCTGAAGTTTTTTTTTTTTTTTTTTGTATATTTTTTTTATGGAGTATTTTTGTCGGCTCTAGTGGCCTCATTTTTGAAGGTAGGCAGACAGGAAGGTGGGCATTGAGAGAGGGGGAAGACATGCGGTAAATGACACACGGTCGGGAGTCGAGCCGGCGACAGCCGCGGTATGTGGGGTGTGCCTTATCCCCTTGCGCCACCACGGCACACCCCAATACCTGAATTTTTAAGTTTCACTGAGTTAACGCGGCTATGGATGACATGTAAAAGATTAGTCTTTTTGGCTCCCAGCG
>CAEGAF010009116.1:0-18756 GCA_903067075.1 Micropoecilia bifurca
GTAATGAAAAGTATAAGTAAAAAGTAAAACAAGGCAAATGCAGTTTGAATGACATTTTTTATATTTTGGTAAACTTGACAAATACAATTAAAGTAATAAACAACCAATGCAGGCAAAATTAAACCTGTTAATAGATAAACCTGCAGCCATCATTTAGTTAAGAAAATTAGGTGCTTTACCTACAAGGTTAACTTAACCTGCTTTACAACTGAACCAGTTTCTGGTATGGGGCTCCATTAGTGTCCGACTTTGTTGCAGTCAATCAGTAGGTGGGGTCAAAACACGAGTGTTTCTCTCTCTCTCACTTTTTTGTAACGAGTAACTAAACCACTCATTGAAAATGTATCGGAGTAAAAGTATGAAATTAAGTTCGGAAATATAGTGAAGTAAAAGTGAAAGTTATCAAAACTTTTCATACTCGAGGAAAGTATGAAGTACTGCAAAATATACTTAAGTAAAGTAGTGAAGTGTTTTTACTTTGTTACTATACAACACTGGTTTTAAGTGAAATGTAACTAGTACTTTTTATATCAATCTAAAGGAATTATTGACTTAAAACAAGCTCCTGTATCTTGCTGAAAAGTTACTTGTAGGTAGTTTTATTTATTTCAAGTGTACTCAGATATTTGCCATAGAAACTAGACCAAAAACACTTGGTAAGATTTTGTGTTTTTGCAGTGTAATAACTGAACATTTGAGTGGAGACAAACCTTTCTAGCAAACCCTCTCCTCACAGTTTCATCCTCAAACGACGACGACACAAAGGTAGTCGTGTCCGATGCGATCTCTGGGTTTATGTCTCGGAAAGACTCGTATCCGGTGACGACGGCCTCACTTTGGCTCCCGTACCCGGCCGGCGCCGCGGAGTAAGCTGGAGGCGGCTGCTGGTCGGGGTAGGAATACGGTGGAGGCGGTTTAGGTATGAGCGGCTCTCTTTGGTCGGCCATCTTGGCTGAAACAGAAAGATTCATGGATTCACGTGAAGGAGAAGTAGTTTGCCAGCAGAAGTGAGTCGATTAGGGTGGACTCTCCTTTTGCATCAACGTGGAAAAGAAATACAGAAGTAAAACTTGAGCTGTGAAGAATTATGAGAAAAATCAGTTTTTCAGTTCTGTTGATTAACCGTAAATCTGAATTTGAACAAAATGTACAGTATTTAGAAAGACAGCAGTTGCATTCTTAACTTTCAGGAAGAAATCACTGCTTTTAGAAATTTAACTGTTGGTTTAGTTTTAAAGATCCACCTCGGCATGAATTAACATTGTAAAGTAGATTAAACTGAAATCAGTCATCTGTTTATCATCAAAAGAAGCATTTGATAAATTAAAAATCCTTCACCAATCATAAAATTTGGACATTTTATTTTAAATTGTCCCATTGTGACAGGTCTCAGCTGAAAACAGGCCTTTTTGTTCAACATGGCTTTTAATACTATAATAAATTATTGTTAAAATTTATTTTACTGTCTCTTGTGTTGTATCCATCTTTGCTAAAGTTAAAAAATGATTTAAAAAAATCACTTTACGTAATTTATATCTGAGTGAAGCCACTTGCTAGTGTGTATTGCAAAGGACTATAATAATAAGTGCATTAGTTTTAATACAACAACATAGAATTCTTTAAAATATATCATGAAAACAAATCACTTAGGTACAAGAGTGATCTTGTTTATCTACATCATTTTTGTAGAGGAGAATTTTACCTGAAGATAAAAAAACAACAAAACCAATTCAATAGATTTATTTGACTCAATCTCCCGTCTGCACATCTTTTCCTTCGTCTCCAATAGAGATGTTTCTAAATGTTCAGTTCTTAAACCTGTTTTATCCTTAAATTTGGGTTACGTAGAACTAAAACTGTCAATTTTTTTGCATATTTTCCCCCTTTTTGTTTCTATCAAAGAGAAATTTCAGAGGAATTATTTTGTGGTTTAAGTTGCCCTTTGAGATTTCTCTGTAAAAGTTTGCAGCATTTTTAAATGTTTCAGGAAAAACCAACCGATCCTCTTACCTCTTCTGAGCGGCTCCTCAGGGTGAAGCGGTTCTGCTGTTTGAGGAGGAAATGGTAAAACTCTCTTGAAAGAGACTTCCTGTCTTTTTAAAGAGACATCCTGTCTGATCTGATGACTCGCACCATGTTAACTCAGAAAGGATTGGCAGCCATCACACCAACTACAGATTCCTGAAGCTGGCAACCTTCAGAGGTTTTTTTTATCTGTAAAGGCATAAAAAAAGGAAATAAAGAGGAAAATCCTTGTATTATCAGAACTTATTACCTTCACCATTGTCTCTAATTGGTATCCATCTACCCAGCCATCATTTTTTCTTATTTAAAGCAAGATAACTGTAGAAAATTGTGCCTTTTATTCACGTAAAATGCTAATGTGAATCAGAATAAGCATTTAGCTTAGGATCTAAGATGTTTTAGATCTTATAAAGATCAGAACCATCTGGAGAAGTGAGGCTGGAACTGGAGGAACGCTCTTGGCTTAGCCAGGAATACATTTTAAGGATAAATTATTAATTGGTTGTAATTTTGTCGTCACAACTCAGATTTTGGTTCTAAACTCAAACAGAAACTGAAAGTTAGGATGGATCTGACTAATCGCTGAAATAAACTTTGGTTGACACATTTTTTTTTAACTTCCTGTTTGTTGACGGTTATTGATCTAGTAGATAAACAAAACAAAAAGCAGCCAACAGACTTTAAAATGTGTCTTTTCCTACTGTATCAAAGGTTTTTCAGTTGGTTCAGTCCCAGATATCAGATTACACATCTACCCTCAGTTTCCTTTTTTCAGTTGCTTTGCAATTTTTTCCTGTTGCAGAAGCAAACTCAGAAAGTTGTTGCTGCTGTTAAACTCTGAATTTTTTACACTCTCAAGGTCACAATTGCTCACTCAAATTCATTCAAATATATGTTAAATAAAGCAACACAGGCAGTTTTATAAAGAGAATAATATAATGGGAAAGCAGTATTTACATTTCACCAAATTATTACATCAAAATGTATTAACTCCTTTAGTGCCCAGTGAAATGCAGAAAGGCAGAGTCACCCCACATGACCTGATGATGGGCAGATAGATTAGTAATCTGTAAAAAAAATTTGGAATTTATTTCAAAAGAATGGAATTAAAAAAAACTAACTTACAAGCAACTTTTCAGCTGGATAGAGGAGCTTGTTTTGAGTAAATAATTCCTTAATATTGATGAAAAACAGCAAGTTCATTTAGCAGATTATTTAATCTATAACAAGACATTTGCCATGTTAAAAGTTGAATAATCTGCTAGTGGAGGACTTTTTTCATCAATATTAAGAAATCACAGACTTAAAACAAGATCCTATATATTGCTGAAAAGTTACTTATTTCAAGTGTATGAAGATATTTGCTCTCTAAACTTGACCAAAACTACTTGGTAAGAGTTGGTGTTTTTGCAGTGAAAACTCTTCTTTCTGCTGCAGAAGTTATAATTGATGCTAAGCGACGACATCTGGGCTTTTCTGTTTGAAAGATCAGTCAGTTTGCATACTAGATGTTTTCTTGTTTTAGCTGGACTCTTATGATGACACTGACTGGGTTTGATGATCATCATAAATAACTGTTAGAAACAGGAAGGAGGAGTAAACCTAAAAACAACTAGCAAGTCTGCAAAAACATGGTTTCCTTTTGGTCATGTCTGTACAGACAAAGCAAACCATAGATTTGTGCTCTGCAGTTAGTGAGCTGGAAGGGTAAAACTGAAAGTTCGGTCTTGACATTAAAGCACAAAGAGGAAATGGCTGAGGGTCATTGTGTGGTTGGGTCGACTCGAAACAGCTGCTGCAGAGCAAACCTACACAGCAACAACAAACACAAAGCAGATGAACGCAGCCTGGGCTTCCCATAACCCGGCCGATCGCATCTTTCACTAGAAACGGACAAACGAAGAGCCGAGTTTTAGAAATGTCACCAAACATCTCATCAGATTCTTCAATGGCATTGTGTGTTTTTTTTCCTTCTTTACTATCATTTTGATTCCATCTGCAGTTTGAAAACTACAAACCATTCAGAGGCAAATCATGTTCCTAGAAGCTGTTAATCAAAATGCTTGGCTGTTGACAAACATGGACCAGAAAAATTTTATTCTGGATCACCATGAACACACAGACCCCTCAGCGAAACATGGCGGTCCACAGAATGGGCTGAGAACCAGGGTTTAGAACCGCTGGTTTAAAGAGAAGCACATTCCTAAGTTAAAATGGCCCAGTCAAAGTCCAGACATAAACCCTAATGTTGACTGAGTTTGAGCTGTTTGGCAAACAGAAGGGCCAGCGATTGATTACCAATACGACAGAGTATTGGGGCCATGCTAAGGAAAAAGTAAAAATACAAGAATAAAGTCAATATTATGAGAATAAAGTCATAAAATTATAAAAATAAAAGTTGAAATAACACAAGAATGAATTCATAGTATTAGAATTTTTGGTTAAAACCAATAAAACTTGTGTAAATGTAAAAAGTACAGCGTAGTAATTCCACTTTTAGAAGTACATTATTTCCAAAAAGATACTTTAGTAAATGCAACTACTAAACTCTGCAGATATACTGATATTTTAACATCGTTTACAGTTCAATATTTGTGAATTTTTTAATTATAAATCTGGTTTCACAAAAACACAAAGCAAACGATTTCTCTCACACATATTTATTGTAAAAAATACATATAAAAACAACTTCTGAGACATACAAAAGATCAGAGCTTAGAAACAGTATAATTGAACAGACAAGGACCAAGCCATTTTCTTGAATTGCATTACATATTTACAATTTAATAATAATAATAAATAAAGTTCAATTTGTTTTTATACCAGAGTCGAGGCAGATTGTCCATATCCAGAGGATGCAGATTCAGCCGTTGTGACCCATTTTTAAAACTCTCATCTAAAACACGGAGCCCCATGTTTCAGAACCAAATCTTTGAGGGACAACTTTCAAAAAAAAAAAAAAAGAAAGAAAGAAAAATACACACCATCCTCGGTTGGAGAACACAGAGAGCATTTAGCTAGCATTGGTAAAGAAATAAAAACAGAGGTATTGCACCACACAGCTTAGAGAGAGTAAATGAGAGTAATTTAGGGGGGTTAAATCCAACCTCCATGGCCATAAAAACAAACCCCCCCCCAGCCAAAGTACATGACATCATAACTGACCTCTACGACGAACGCAACGCCACCTCGACCTCTGCACACGCTCACAACGCTCACAATGCACTCACTCACTTTTGGCATCTTTTTTTTTTCCTTCCTTTCTCCATTTTTAAAATTCTCCAATATATATTTATATGCTTTAATATAAAAAGAGAAACATGCACAGCGCTGCCCACTAGTGGCGGGGCGAGTCGTAGCACCTCAGACTGCTGAGAACGGGGAGGAAATTAAAGGAAACTGGGGATAATCCAACTGTTTTCGCAAAAATTGTCAGCATTAGAAGTAACCGCACAACAAAAAAATATATTTATTAAAAACTGAAATCACCAAAATGTAGTTTTATTTATTTTTTTACCAACTCAGCAATAAGAACGAACTCTGATTTTTATGTGATTGTAAATCCAAAACCTCCTTATCAAATAAAAGGCATCCAGTTTGCTTAACATTTTGGGCTCGATTGAATAATACTGAGAGAATAAAAAAGTTTTAAAACAGCAAATAAAGGCAGATTTTGGTGAGCCAGGTTGTACTTTAGCGTATAAGTCGATGAGTAGATGTGGTCCTGGTTACCGTGACAACGGAAAAAAACCAAAAAAGTTGCAAATACGCTGCAAAAACAAAATCTTACCAAGTAATTTGGTCTAATTTCTAGTGTAAAAACCTTTAAATAAGACAAAACTAACTTAGAAATAACTTTAGCAAGATATAGAAGATTGTAAGTGAATAATTCTTTAATATTGATGAAAAAGTACTGGTTCCACTGGCAGATTATTTCACCTATAATATGAAATGTATCCCAAGTTTTAAGAGAAATAATCTGCCAGTGGAAATAGCACTTATTGACTTAAAAAATGCTAAAAACATACATCTGAAATAAAGACAAAACTAGCTCACATGTAACTTAGATATTTGCGCTAAAAACTAGACCAAAAATACTTTTTTTTGCAACGTAACATTTTTGTAAGCAGATTTTTATTTAAAAGTAATAAATTATAATTCTCGAATTTTGGTCTGAGGGCCTCACAAAATCAATCCAGGAGCCACAAGTGGCCCCCGATCCCTACTTTGAACATCCTTGCTCTAAAACTGAACCGTCTGGGCTGAAAATTTGTGAAACAGATAAAAAAAAAAAAAAGAAACCAAGTTGTTCGTTCTGCTGGCTCAATTCAAGAGCCCAAGAAAAGGCAAATCAGCACAAAAAAGGCAAAGGAAAGCCACTTGACACATTTAGCAATAATCACGACAATATGTCAGCCAAAAATGCTCAAAATAAAAAGGCAGGGTGGGAGAGGAAGGGGCGCCTGCTGCTTATGTAATTATTAACCATCAGCTGTCCATCGCCCCCAGTGCTGTGAAGAGGAGGCAGATGCCACATGGCGTAAACATGCCCCCAAAAAATCCGTCCATTTGTCCCGCCGCCATCCGACAAAAAAAAAAGACAAAAAACCCAGAGATTATTTAAAAAATAAAAACAAACCGCATTCATAGAAAGTACCAACCAACCTCGCCAACCAACCAGACATCTGCGAAGTTTACAACAAACACAAACACACTTTAATGTATGTACAAACAAACACGGGACAGATCCACCCCTCCGTCGCTCACCGTCATAACAGAAAAGAGCTCCAGCTGGCGCCGAGGCGGTGCTACTGTCTTCCTGAACAATCCCCATGGTAACGAGGAGACGAAACTGGCCGACTTTAAAAGAAACAAAACACAAAGGCCCAAAACTTCCCCTGAAATGTTTAAAGGTAACAGAAAGCAAGAAAAACAACAACAAAAAACAGAAAGAAAGAGTAGCAGCAGCTCCCTTTCCACCACACACAGGTCCTCATCGCACCAGAGCAGAAATAAACGTAACAGCTGAATATTTGGTTAATTTGGGGGGTTAGGGGAGCAGAGAAGAAGAAACATTCATCGGATGTAGGACTTGTAACAATACTTTGTTTTTGTTTGTTTTGTTTTTTGCAAAAATACTTGATAAAATTCAGAGACAGAAACACGCAGGAGAGGCGCCGGTCACTGAAACTCCATCTGGTTTTCTAGGATGATAATATTTAAATGACCCCCGGTGATACGAGTCCACACACACACACTCGCTCACTCACTCACACACACACACACACACACTCACTCACTCACTCACACACACACTCACACACACACACACACACACACACACACACACACAGACGGACATCTCTGTTATTAGACGAAGCAGCTGGTTTCAACGTCGGCGTTTGGCAGGTCGAGTTTGAATCGACAGAGGAAGATCCTGCTGACCTTTTACATCAGAAAAGGAAATATAAATTTTGCTCGTTCAATTCTTGATTCTTATTGTGGTTTCGTTGGGATTCGGTGTAATCTCCTGTAAAAACACAGAAAAAGAGAATATTTAACTTCAACCAAATATTACCAAGTATTTTTGGTCGAGTTTCCAGCAAATGTTTCATTTTTCAGTTATTTTTTTTCTTTGCCTGTCGCAGATCTATGCCAGAAGAACCAAAATTTAGGGAGGTTTCTTCTTGGATCCTTAATTTTATCCAGTAAAACCTTTTACTATGTTTGTGTTGCAGCTTCAATTTGCCTTAAATAGTTATGCAACTTCTAGTTGATTCAATTTTACCTTTAAAAAAAAAATCAGGAAGGAGTTTTGTTCACAGTTTGTTTGAAAAGTTAAAAGCCTTTCGTTTCTTTTGAGCTGCAAAAACAAAATCTTACCAAGTAAGTTTGGAAATATTTTGGCACACATAAAAGTAAATCTAATTTAAAACTTTGTAGCAAGATATATTAGCTCACCAATAATTCCTTAATATTGATAAAAGTTTTAGTTCAGTGGAACTTGTCCTTTTAATTAAGGAATTATTTACTTCAAACAAGCTGCTATGTTTTGGTTAAAAGTTGCTTAAAAGTTACTTTTGTCTTATTTTAGGTGTGCTGAGATATTTGCACTAGAAATTAGACAGAATACTTGGTAAGATTTTGTGTTTTTGCAGTGCACCTCAGTAAATAGTGTCATCATCAGTAAGTTGCACACTGAGGTAAACGCGTCTCTGAGGAGGATGAAGCACTTCCTGTTTTTAAGTAATGACTGTAAAGCAGAGAAAGTTTTTTTCCTCTCCTTTACAGCTGAAGTCACTTCGGTGGAGAAATCCAGCATGTTCCTCTTTAATAAGACATGAATAAATTCTTCTTATCGCGGTCCAGATTCCGGTCTGTGAAGGTTCATGTTTGTCGTTAGGTTCAGTGAACTTTAGCTTTGTGGAGGTTTATCCCAGCAGTCGTTAAAAGTTTCAATATCTGCTTTTAAAATTATGACTTTGACTTGAGTCACTGTCTGAGCAAAGTGAGAAAAGACGAAGCAATCCCCATAATTTCAGATAGAGTTGATGACGTTTAAATTATAGAACGAGGAAGTGGGTGAGAAAAATATTTTAATGACATCAAACCTGTTATTTCTGCTGCCCAGCTGCTGACATGAGCAGGCAGACAGACGAAGCTGCTGGTCGGATGAGTCATGTTTTTAAATAAATAACCACTTTAGGTTGAAAAAACAGCTTTAGTCAATCATTTTATTTTATTTTTTTACCAAATGAAACTTGCAGAATGTATAACATAAAACGCGATGATGTTAAAGTGTTAAAATTAGTTCAGTAGCAGCAGCAAAATCTCACTGAAAAATGTCACGGAAAACAACATTTAATATAAAAACATTTACATTCAGAAAAAATGTTTTTAACTAAATTATTGTTACCAAACAGTTTCTGTACATATGAACCGTTTTAACTTTAATTCTGATTGCATTTTTCTGACTGTCTAGGAACTTTTAATCCACAAGTCTTTGTTTCTCTGGGGTGTGAATATGATGAGACTCCGGCCTCACTTCCCAATGTCAACCATGACAGCACTAAACACAAGCTAATTTGTTTAATTAATTTTACACATAAATATATTTTTAAACGCATCTAAATGCAAATAAAAAGACGTAAACAGCACAACCAGTTTAAGTTTATTATAGTGCCAGATTTTTATTTATTTTCTGTAGAACTGTTCATAACATTTAGACTTTTTCTGCCAGAATGAGGGTGGAAAACCCTTTCTTTCCTACCATCACAAACGTAAACATGCAGTTTGCTGAGCCTCAATCTTCAACTGTAACTTTATGTTGAGCTTCTCAAAAACAAAAACAATCTATGTGGTTTTGACATGAACCAAAGGATGAATATGTAAAAAATAAATACACAACATCCAGTCTGCTTTAAATTATAGTAAAAAAAAGAATATGTCATGCTGTGGGCCCTTTTCATTTTCGGGGAACATTTGCCAGAACCTTCCACACCAAGAGCTTATTTAGGAATTAGGTATGTAATCAGGATAACAATGAATTGTTCCCAGAGTTAAAGGACGGATCTCCACATGAAGCCACAAATTAAAGGATAATAGCTTTTAATTATATATAAAACCAAACTAGCCATTTGTTTTAACACAGTAAAATGCCAGTTTTTCTACATTTCAGTGTGAAATTATGCAATTGGATTATAATAATATTTATATTTTCAAGGATGTTTACAAGCATTGCAAAAAAAAAAAAAAAAAAACACACACAAAAATCTTACCAAGAATTTTTTGTCTAGTTTCTAGTGAAAACATCTCGGTTCACTTGAAATAAGACAAAACTAACTTATAGATAACGTTTCAGTAAGAAACAGGAGCTTGTTTTGAGTCAATAATTCCTTACAAAATAGATTATTTCACTTACAACATGGAAAAAATGTCTTGTTATAAATGAAATAATCTGACGTGCATCCATTAGTTTTTTTTTTTATTTCAAGTGTTTTAAGACATTTGCAGCAGAAACCAGACCAACAATGCTGAGCAAAATGTGGCAACCTTTCCAGACATGTCTGATCCGAGTCACCGGCAGCGTTGGGCTCACCTGAGTCGATCCGGTCGCTGGGCGGGAAGCGCCTGACCTGCGAGTCAATCGAAGGGATGCTCAGGGCAGCAGGGCTTCACCTTGGACCACGAGTCGATGCAGCTGCACAAACAAAACCCTCTGATTAGCCGACGATAATGAGGCAAACTGGGTGTCGCCCTCAAGCTTTCATCCACTTCCTGACTGGCTGGTTAGAAACCAGGAAGCCGGTGGAGGCAATGAAAGATAAAACCATCCACTCCTGCTTTTTGATTAAGAAACCTAACAGTTAGGAGATATAGCTGCATTTTTAATGCAAATGCAACATTTGTTTGCTTTAGGAACGTAAGCTTTGCTTTGCAGGAACTTTTGCATTATGTCCTCATAAAACCACAAATTAGAGAACCAAAATAATGACAGATAAGACGGGGAGAAGTGAGTGAAAATATGTAATTTTATCACAATATTTCACAACAACAGACTGGATGGTTTTTTTAGTACATCATGCATCCCTGATAAACTGAACCAAGGCTGAATGTGATTTAAATCATGTTTATTTTATTATCAGATGTGTCCAAAGTCTTTGTCATCGTCAAAACTAAAATCACAGCAACTTTTTGTTGTCATTTTAAACTTTTTTCTCATCAATAAACTAAATGTGCAATATTTTAAAACACCTAAATTAATATCGGTTATCGACCATAACGACAATATTAATACTGGATATCGACATTGGCTCAAATTGTGCATCCCGTACAGAAGTATGCTCTTTTTTTTAAGTGTGTCCACAATTCATTTATCAATCAATCAACTACAAAAATAGTTCATAAATATTACAGTAATCGATTAATCCAATTAATAATTTCATCCCCTAAATTTACTCTTAGTTATGAGACCAGGATTTGTGCCACTTTCTTCCAAAACACTCATTATATTTTGTAAAGCTTAAAAATGAAATAAAAGCTGATTTGGGTGCAGCAGTCAGTTTTCAGTAAACGTTTCTGGATAAATGTCGCTCTAATTATTATAAAAACTTTGTGTTGTACTTGAAAATAGGAAACTCTGTGTCAGTAATAATTTTACTCTGATTAAATGAAAACAAAGTAAATGTAACTGCATCAAAATGGCCCCTGAGCCGCACCTTGGACATGCTTCCCTCAGACATTTTCTCCTATTATCAAACATGACGAATCATGTAATCATTCTCAGCTGTTTCACTCTCAGACTCGCTTCCTTCCCCGAATCCCTACTGCTCCGTGGGGAAAATTAAAAATTTCCTCCACGCAATCCAACAGCCACACCTTGAAGAAAAAAAAAAAGAAGAAGAAAGTCTGGAGGCGATCCGCCTGCAACCAGAGCTGAGCTGAAGTCAGTCTGATCTTGTGCGAAGTTCCCTGGAAAGTAGCGCTAAATTCCAACGCGCTCAGCTTTTCCCTGTGAGGAAATGACACGGACTCGGAGCCTGGGACGTTCTTGTATCTGCTTGCCTCAACAGCTCGGCTGTGAGGCAACTTTGACGGAGACAAATAAACATATAAAGCAGCAGCACAGCGGCGTGATCCCTGCAGAAGCTCGCACTTAAAAACCAGAAGGAGTCGGCGACACGGCTGGAAAACGAGGGGGAAAATCCAAGAGAGGCCAATTACAGCACAATGCGAAACGCCGGCGTAAATGTGCTGGAACCGGGCAAACGCACCAGAGGCCCTTTAACAGATTCATAATCATTAAACCTCCAAGAGGTCTAATCTGAGGGTGTGCCGAGTTCACTTGCAACGTTTTAACAGTTGGAGAAACATTTGTGGTTCAGTTTAAAGCTGCAAAATTCCAGAGAAGCACATTTGATTCTCTAATAATAATCCAAGTTTGATTTGCAAAGCTTTTAAGATGGAACAACCAGTCACACTGCAAAAACAAGTAACTTCGGTCTAGTTCTGGTGTAAATGTACACTTGAAATAAGACAAACTGTTAAAGTAGCTTTTCATCTAGGCTTAATAAATTAAAACACGGGAAAAATATCTTGGTTATAAGCAAAATAATCAGCCAACGAAACTAGAACTTTTTCATATTTCATTTAATTTTAATATTTAGTTAAAACAAGCTCCTGTATCTGTCTGAAAATGTACTTATAAGTTAATTTTGTCTTATTTCAAGTGAAACTAGACCAAAATTACTTGGTAAGATTTTGTGTTTTTGCAGTGCAGAAGAAACATTTCCCAGTCAGTGGCGAACCAAACTCTTTCCTCATTTTTTAACAGCTTAGTTTTGTTGCATCACCTTCACAAAAGGTCGAATTAAAGCAATTAAAAGCTGCGTAACTATTTACGACAAATTGAAGCTACAACACAACCGCAGCAAAGGTTTCTTCAAAGATTTGTTTTGGGTTAAACCAGGATCTGTTAATGACTTATAATTTGAGATAATTTTATATGAAGTGCTATTTAGAGATGTAATTGTTATTTAATAGAGATTTTGGTTGTATGTGGTTCAAAGCAGACTATTATGGATCTTTAAGAAGAGATTATGTATATTAATGTATATCATAGCTGTTATGTTTGATTCGTTCATTCATTTTTATTTAAATTCACTAACATTTATAATATATCTGGCTCCTTCTTGTCTTCAGATTAGCCAAATATAGAAAAGGTTTTACTGGATCAACAGAGTCTGGAAAAGGTGTGAGGGGAAATGTGCTGTTGAGCATGTTGTGAATGCTAATGCTAGTTAGCATAGCCAGCAATGGCGGCAGTGGATAAATAGTTTCCCTCTAAGTTTAAGTAGTTTCTCAGTCATTAGCATATTTAGCAGCGACTACATGAGGATGATTTGTTGTTTTTGCATTTCTTCAGACTGAGGGAGGAGAACAATCTGTTCAGATTATCTGTCTCATTATCAGATTATCTGTCTCACTGATACAAAATGGTGACAGTTTTAACAAATATGTTAAGAAAAACATATTTTGGTAACTTTAATTAATTCTCCTTCAGAACAAACTGAAGGAGAATTAATTAAAATAATCTTTAGTTGCAGTCCTAAAATCTAAAAATGTATTTATCAGGTGTTTTTGTCAGAGGTGGGCAGCATACATAAAATATTTTACTAAAGTAAGAGTATCAGTACTTTTACTCAAGCAAATGTAAAACGTAGCCATCCAGGTAATTACTCAAGTAAGAGTAAAAAAGTATTTGGTAAAATGTTTACTCAAGTACTGAGGAACTGATCAAACTATCAATCATTTAATATTTAAAAAATGCATAATCAGGCGGACATACATATACATATATATATATGTATATATATATGTTTTTTGGTATTTTAAGAACCAAAATAATAATTTATATAAGTAACACAAAATCAAGCGAGAGTAAAATATTTTCTAATCAGTTTCTTTCCATAAAAAAGATATAAAACATTAACAAAAACTGAAGGTGTGTGTGTGTGTGTGTCTGCATCTGGTGAATTTTTGGTTAAACATGTTTGTTTTTCATTCAGTGGGTAGAAAATAAAGAAATTTTACTCAAGAGTGGAAATACTTAATAAAATGACTCAAGTAAAAGTAGAAAGTACAACATAGTCAAAAAACAAAATGTTTCAAAAGATTTACTTGGGTAATCATAATTGAGTAATTGCAACTAGTTACTATCCAGGTCTGGTTTCTGAGAAACCTGTGAAACGGTGTCCCTGGACGTGCTGAACTCTAAATACCTTTTGTGGTAGACGCAGAGGCAGGCCAGCCTGGCGATGGTCTCCCCCTGCACCAGGTCCTCCAGACAGATCGAGCATTCCCCGCTGTCTTTGCTCAGCACGTCCGCTGCGAACAAACGCACACACACAAGGCGACAGACAGCGTCATCATCGGCCTTTAAAAACAGAAACAACACACACACAGCAGTCAGAGCGTCAGGTTACTGGACGCTTACTGTTGTAAGGTAGCGGAGGAGACGTGAGGCAGCTCAGCAGGTGATCCTCGATCCGTCCGCCTGGGAAAGGCTTCGAGCAGAAAGGGCAGCGAATACCTGCAGAGGGCAGAGCTGGGATTAGCACAAGGCGTCACTTTGGACAGAGACGAGCAAACAAAGCTGAATTCGGATGATGCCGCCTCGACTGGGCCGGCCTGAAATAGCATCATTCGACTGCGCGCGTATAAAAACAGTGAGTCACGCCTGAGGGAAAGCCGGCACTCAGCCATTCACGGATGTGACAGTCAGGCAGAAGCAGCGCCTTGCTGCCCTACATCCCCCCCCCCCCCTCCTCCTCCATCTGTGAACCGCTGCCAGCTTGTGAAGTTGTGACCCATTTCCCTACTCTGGCCCAGGAAACCCACCACTCTGCTGCGCTGTGGATCAAAATGTCATGTTTTCAGTCACAACACCACCAACTGCTTGATCCTGAATGTAGGCCTGAAACGATTAATCGTGATTAATCGGATATTGAAAGACTGATAAGTTTTTAAACCATCCAGACAGAAGGAAAGTATATTGTCTTTTATTGCTCTAAAAGAACGGAGTATTTTACGGAGTATTAAAAATCTGGTAGAGCTGAAATGGTCAATTGTGATTAATCGATAATGTGATTAATCGATAATTGAAAGACTGTTCTGTGTTTAAATTAGTCAGACAGTAGGTAAGTGTATTGTTATCACTCCAGAAGAAAAATCATAAAAACCAATAACAACCTCTACTTCTGACTTCAATGCAATAGCCAAAATCTGGAAGGACTGAAACGATTAATCGTGATTAATCGGTTATTGTGAGACCTTTCTGCTTTTAAAAGAAACTGTTGCCTTTTACCGCTCCAAAAGAAAAAGAAAAACCAACCACAAACCTCTGACCAACTTTCTGAGGGGATTCTCACTATTGTGCAACAATAAAAATCTGGTGAAACTGAAATAAATTTTGGAATTAATCATTAGGAATTAGTTAATGAAAGGCTGTTCAGTTTTTAAGATATACAGACAAAAGGAAAATATGTAATCTTTTACTGCTCCAAAGTTGCACCTTTTTGAGGGGATTCTGAATCTTGTAGAATAATAAAAATTTAGTAGGACTGAAATGACTAATTGTGATTAATTGATTCCTAAAACACTGTTCTGTTTTTAACTATTCAGACAGTAGGAAAGTATATTATCTTTTACCACTCCAAAAGAATGAGAAAAACCGACTATAAACCTCTAATCAGTGCAAATGTTAGGTCATATCTGAGGGGATTCTGACTTTTATGGAATAGTAAAAACTTGGTAGGGCTGAAATTATTAATCAATTCTTGAAATAATTGTCACCTAATTTTGTAGTCGCTTAATTGCCAGCTGGACTCAAAAAATTGTCATTTGCTCAAAGAACAACCCAGTCACAGCAGTAATTTAGCCAAATCTGTAAAAATACCATTTGAACTGAAGGTGAAGAACCTTCTTGAGCATTAAATATGTTCTACCCAAAACAGCTTGTGAAATGCCAATTTTAGCTTCACCTGGTTCAAATTCTATCAAAAAATCATTTAAGTATCTTTAGAAGAAGTAGTTTGATTTACATAGCACTTTTTCCAGCAACAAGGCAGTTTAAAGTGCTTTGGCAGTCCAGCTATTAACCAAAACAACTGCAGATGTACCTTTTGCTACCAATAATGACGTGTGCACTAAAGAAATGCTAAGATACTGCATTTTAGGCAATACAATGCTTATTTTCTTATTCAAATAAGTAATCATTTGCATATTTTAATATATTTCTAATAATGTATAAAGAAAACGGTTAAGTAATTAAATGAAATACCTGCAGAACATCTAGATCTTTTTAAATCAAATTAAATTGATTGTCAAAATAATCAATTATTAAAACAGCCGTTAGTTGCATGTACAGCTTCACCCCTTTTGCAAACTCATCTCCCCTCTAAAAAAGGAGAAACACACTCGGTGGCTTCATGTTTTTAACTTGCACGCCGGAGGATTGTCAAAGACAATCTGCTGTCATACGGAAACGCGAAAGAGCTTCTGTGTCGCCACTTAGCTTTACGCCACGGCTCCGCTGCAGACAATGGGGCCTCTGATGGTTCGAGTCAGCATGTGAGCAGGGGAAAAGAGATTAACTGTCCAGGAATGTAAATTCCCCCAATAATCCATTTTAATTTCAGACCAGGTTGATTCAGGGGGATTTTATTTAATTGAACTAAATTCTTTCTGTTTTATCAAAACGTAATTATATATCTTGGGAAAACAGGATTAAATATTCAGATAGTTCAATAATGTGAGGCATCATGCATAACCTCCCCCTCCTAGGGTATCAGTGTGATAATCTTTTTTTGTAAATATTACATTTTTTACTTCTCTTAAGTTCATAAAACAGCAGGTCAATGTGATATTGACAACATGTTTTTAATTTCCTCTTGTGCAATGTTGTTATTCATTATTTAGTTAGTGAAATAATGGAGTTTAACGGTTTAAACCTGAATTAGCTCATATGGCTAATTCTGGCACATTTACATGATTAGTTGAAGTGATCATGATTAATACATAAAATAATAAACAGTGCAGTTTTCTGTTGAATCAGACGTCATTTTGTCATTGTAAATTCAACACATCAACCTACAACTTGGCTACTTTTATAATAAATAGTGCTTCTGTGTTTTGGACAAACATTCGCTGATTGTCATAAAAGCATAAACATTCACTAGCTGCATTTAACCGTTGTGGCTTAGAGATGCACCGATCCATTAACCAGACATTGGAATAGGCAGATTTTCCCCATCCAGGCTTCAATTTAATTACAGTTTTCTCATTAAATGCATCAAAAATAGAAACTATTGCTGTTGTAATCCTACAAATACATAGAATATATTCTTAGATGCATAGTTTCCCAGCTAGTTTTTACTTTGATAGGCTCAGCTTGGTGTGGAAAATGTCAAATACGGAAAATTCAGAATTAACTTTTTCTTTTTCCAGAAAGGCGTTAAAACAAAGAAATCCCACTATGTTTGGACTATAAGCTCATCAACCACCAGCATGTGCCTTGAGGCACTTTCATTTCTGGAAAAGCAGTAATCAGTGATACAGCAATTGTTTTGCCCAATTTTTCTTTGATCAGTTTGTCTGATGTTGCAAAATATAAGTTTTGTTTATAGTTCATAAAGAACCACAACTATTTTAAACCAATAACAAACTTTGATCCATCTTTCATCAAGGATACCTAAAAATGGTTTCAGTTTAACAACCTAGAGCATGAACTTTAATGTACATTTTGTATTTAGTTGGGAAATAAAAAGTTTGGGAACGACGCTGTCTTGAACAAATAAGTATATTTCTTTTCCTTGTTAAATATTCTATTGGATTCACAACTATAGGCTCTAAAATGAAAATTAAATCGGACAGAAATCAGCCCAGTATCGGCTTGAGAAAAGTCTGATCGGTGCATCTAAGCGATTATATGTCGAGTAAAAACACATTCACAGAGACTGTGAAGTTGATTAACTTGTTTGGACAAGTTAAAGACATGACTTGGAGCCAAGTCTATTTCTGTGGCAAACATTATGAAAATAACAGCTTCGGTTCCTGACTGCTCAACTTACTTCCATGTCGGTTGTTAACACGGTAAAGGCCGATCCAAGCCTCGGACACCGGCCGCTGGTGTGTGCCGCGGACCCGGGCGGACCTTGCCCCGACGCTGCGGGCGGAAGAGTGCCGATTCCCGGGGAGCCTCTCGGAAAACGTGCGGTGCGGCGTGCGGCCCGTTTCCTCCCCGGCTTGTTGGCGTTCCCCCTCGGCGGGGGCCTCCGGGCTCACCCCGCCGTCCTCCTCGGGTTTCCCCTCGCTGCGGTCGTCGTCGCCCGGAGACGCCTGGCTAATGCCGGACGGCGAGCCGCGGTGGTCGGCGGGGCTGCCGTCGGCGCTCGCCCCTCCGTGCTGCCCCAAGTCCGAGTCGCTCCCTTCCTCCGATCGGCTCCTGTTGGCCTCCGTCTCCTCGAAGCTCACCGAGAAGTCGACGACGAGGCTGGTGGGCCTGGGACAGCGCGGCCGGCGATAGGAGTCCCGCTTGGTGGCGTCTTTCCCGAAGGGAGAGGGAAGCGGGTCTTGAAGGCGACTCGCTCGGGTCCCCATGTCTAGCGGCTAAACGCGGGCTAATCGGCGCACAACGAGGCGGACGCGTTCACCTCGAAACGACCCTTAAAAACACGCTGAATGTTCCGACCGGAGCCTCGAGTACAAGCAGCCGCTCGGTGACGACGTCTTACGGGAGAGAAGGCAGCTGGCGGGTCGGTGTGGATGGTCTCTGCCCAGCTTTTAGTCCGTCCTTTCCGTCCACATTTTCCCTTTTATTTTTTTGACGCGACCGTTGAAGCTGCTGCTGCTGCAGCGGAAATGAGAGCGAGTTCACTTCCTGTTGGAGCTGCGCGCACACACGGTCAGTTACGGTACATGTGACTTTCTAATTTTATTGATTTAATTTTTTCAATAATAATAATAATAATAATAATAATAATAATAATAATAGTTACTGTTAAAGCTTCAATAATGACTTAAGACGTACACCACGCTACCAAAATTAGCATAAAAACGTAAAATGTACATCAGTGTTGTATAAAGTACTGAAATCTCAGAGTCAAGTAAAAGTTTAGGTTCCTCTCCAAAATATGACTTTGGTAAAAGTCCAAGTCACTGACTGAAATGTTA
>CAEGAF010009119.1:0-11852 GCA_903067075.1 Micropoecilia bifurca
TAGATAGAGTTGAGATGTATAATAATGTATACATCTGAAAATTAAGTTGTTTAAATTCTCCTTATGTTAGAATCTGTTAGAATCTTTCTATCAGAATCTGGTAGCCTGTCTGTGCTATATGTAGCTTGCTAGTTGTGAGGCAAATGCTAAAGTGACTGTTCATCCTGGAATGACGTCATTATACTATGTATAACTTTAATCTGATTATTGGATTGAAAATAGTAACATGTTAGAATATTTGTTACTGAAACAAGGATCAGATTAGAGTAACGCAATACTGACGTGTTGTAGGGCTGTGTAATAATATCGATTCTGCAATATATATCAATATTTTCTTTCCCAGAAAAATATTGATATTCATCCACAAGTATTGTAACATCCAACCTTCACCTTGCTCAGTCACTGCTTGCTTTGCCGGGAGAGTGATTAGGTCATCAGGCTGTCAAGTGTCAAAGTTAAAAAGGTATCAAACTATTCAGAGCAGGTACTTGGTTCACTTTATTTACTTTACTAATGCATGAAGCTACAGTTTGGACTGTTTCAATTAAAAGAAACATGTTTTCTCACCACTTCTTTGATTCATTTTGTCCAGCTGTCCACTTTTAATTCTGTGTCGACTCGAGGTCCAACCAGAGCAGGTATTGTGTAGTTGGTGATGTTAATCAGTTTTCAGTTAAATTAATTCAATTCAACTCCATAACAAACACAAAATGTCACCAAAATCACTCTGTCCCTCTAAAATCTTCCAGAAAATCGCAAAAGTGTATTAAATTGTATCGTTTCCTGAATATCGCAATATATATCGTATCTTGAGCAGAGTATCGCATTGTGAGATTATTATATCACTACAGCCCTAACATGTTGATGGCACAATAATTTATGACAATCCTGCTCAAGCTATTTACTGATCTGTCAGGTTTCTGGTATGCGTTCCCCCAATGAGAGACTCGTTCCTACGGCCTTGGTAGTGAACATGGTTTTGCCATAGTATCAATTCTTTTCTAAGTCAGTTGTAATTGTTAAAATTCTCAGAAATACAGGAATTCTGCTGGGTCCTACTGGCTGGATCGTTCTGTCATGTTCAGTGTTTGCAGAGTGGACCCATAAGAAGCTGGCATGTAACATAGAGTTGATTTTTTGTGATTTTAATGAAAAGATGAAGAAACTTGCAGAGGAAGGCAAAAAAGGAACAAGACCATGAATTACAGGGGGCGCCGACAATGGGGAGCAGACAGGAAAGATGACAAGAAGAGAGGGTACTAATGAGTCAGAAACAAAGGCTTAAATAATGGGGAGATTTAATGCTGAACAAAATACCTGGGCTGATGAGCCAAGTGATTTCAGGTGTGGGTGGAAGGGGAAAGAAGGTATGACAAGGGGCAAGGAAGAGTACACAGGGAAAAGGAAAGTAATTCTAAAACTACAGATTAACTTGACCAAAGAAACATAATAAACTAGCATGACAAAGAATAACTATTATAATTAAACATAACTAGAAATACTAAGAACTGAAGTAAAGGAAAACAGGAACAAGACAGATCTAATCAAAATAAGAAAGTAACACAAAATAATAATGAAACTAGAATGAAATCAAACTACAAAGCCCAGGATCCTAACAAGGTTAACAATAACCTTATTTGCACTTATTGTGAGGGCAAAATATTTGTAAAGAACATAAAGAAAAGGAATAGTTTACTAATTTTTTTAGTTATTTTATATATATGTTCAGTTTTTCAGAAGTTAAGTGTGAATGTCATATTTTTAAATAAATAAATTATAGAAGGCCATAGCTGAAGCTCTGCTCCAAAGCCTGATATTCAAGAAATAAAAATAAGAAAGATATCAGTTGAATTTGTGACAAAACTTCTAAATATACGTAATAAAAGTCTTTTTTGCAGCATGAATTTGATCTTGTTGTCTTTAATCTGTTGTTAAAATGTTGTTCAGTCTTAGACTAATTTTGGTGAACTCAATGTTGCGTCTCGTCTTGTGGGTTTTAGGTATTGTTTGTTACACTCCTGTTAGATGAAAGGTATTATGAATACATTGACTGTAGTAGCTTGGAGTAAAGTTCCCTGTTTTTATTTTTCAAACCATTCTGAGTAAACCTGAAAGATGGCTGTGAGTACACTAAATTGTCTTTGATTCCCTTAGTTTGGGACATCAGTGATTATGAGGAAACCAATCTTATCCATCAATCTTATCTACCTTATCAAAGGTCTGAAAATCAGCCACTGTTTATTTCTGCTCTGCCATGACAGAGGGCTGACTGACAGACCCGCCAGGTCATGTCTGTGGACATGGTGGATTATCAACCTCACTGCTGACAACTTAGCAATTTTGTCATTAAATTTAGCAACTTTTAGACAAAACATTGGTATCAGCCAAATTTGGAATCAGCAACACAGGTTTTTTTATGATTATTAACCAGAAAACTGTAATCCGTCCTCCTTACGTAAAAATTCCAGTACATTGGTAGGTTCTAAAATTACCAAACCGTCTTGCCTGATGCCAACAATCATCATTCTGATGTTCAATTTGATTTTTCCGAAAAATATTTGCTGTATTTTGGTAAATTAGCAACTACAAAAAAAGGAAACAAAAATTGAAACAAGCATCTTCCTGTAAATGTTGGGATTTAAAGGCTTCCTCAGGCTGGTTTTCTTCTGCTAAACAACCTGCAGTTTTAGTTAAATTAATTTCACAGGTGAAGGCCATGATTTATCAGTAATTCAGAACTTCTTTCATAAAAATAAGCTTCAATTTATGTCTAGTTAGCCTGCACATCAACATAATTACCTCCATCTTTTTTACATTAATGTCAGTTCAGTTCAGTGTTATTTCCACAGGAACTTTTTAAGGTAAACAGGTTGCATTTATGTACAGTTTTAAACAGTATATGCTATCCTTTAGATACATTTCAGCTCATTCGAATGTAGCAGATTCTGATTCAAATCCAGTACAGTTTAGTTTCCCATTCCACAGTTAATGATCGCAGGACAAGAAGACTTTAATATCCAAGGAAACCATTCAATTCAATCTTCCTTGAACCTATCTGCCACCCTAAGCAAGTACTAGGCAACAGTGGAGAATAATACCTATTACATATTAATAAGAAGAAACCACCAAAAGAAGCACTATTTGATAAAACGATTGTTGCAGAGTTCAGTCGCTTTCATTCCAGCTCTGTTGCTCATCATCCCCCACTTTCATGACCCTCAACCTGTTCAATAAACTTAAAGTGGAAAACCAGCAAGCCTGGTGCTGACTGCGCCGTTTGGCTTCAACCAGATAGATTCAGCTTCCTGTTGGGAAAAGATGTTGACTTCTTCAATTCAAACCATAGAACAACAATGTAACCTGCAACAAGCTCTGGAGAGGCTTTCAGCATTCGTGTTGAAGGATAGAAATGGAGCAGGATTATCATATTTTATTCTTTTTAACTTACCTTGACCAAAGGTAAAAAATCTTGCAATGGTGTTGGCCAGGATCCATGTGTGACCACAGAATTGGAACAAGTTATAGGAGAAAATGTAGACCAGCCTAAAGCTGTACCTGTGGGAGAAGAAGTCACAAAGATATTTAGTTCTAAAGACTACATAATACTCAGATACACTGGATTGATTTCATATTGGAGTTAACTGTGAGATGCTTTATAAGATGTATCCTTGTTTGTATCTTCTATCACCTCTTATCTCTCTCCGTTTAAACTCAATCCTGAAATGTCCATTCGGCTGGAACCGGACAGTTCATTGTTGAAACATCACAGGTTGATGCTTCAGGCACTTATATGATGCTCTTATGAGTTTTCAGCACAATAAATTCTTAAGCTGGACATTATTAAAGACTATGGACTGATCAATATTTTGAACCTTGTAGAGATGGTGGGTTTTATCAATAGGCTTATGGCCTCTTATCACACTGCAAAAAAGTGTGATAAGAGGGACTTGAGGAAGAAAATCTCATTTGGAGAGAGATCATAGGCATATGCAGAGACTATGACATACATCATCCTCAACAGTCTTAACAATCTTAACTGATAATATGTAATGCATAAATAATGGATATATGTTGGACAGGATGCATGTTCACCTTCTGATCCTTAAAGGGGAAGTATTATGGGTTTTCCAGGCACATAGTGTCATTTTATAACACAGTCAAGTAATTATGTTACCTCCCAGGAATGGATGTCCCAGCAAATTTGTTCCAAAATTAGAAAATGCTCACAAAAATGACAAAAACTCTAAATGTTTATGTACTAGCAGTGGTGATGGAAAGAGACCCAACAGGCATGGCTTGTGTGGGAGAGGAAAAGGAAAAGGTTTATCTTAGGTTTATGAATTTGCATTTGATTGAAGAACAAGTTTACTGGAATAATATTGTTTGGAAAAGTGTGTCCAAAACACACATTTGGGATAAAAAAATGTAAAAAAGGTAAATTAAAGTTACAGTGGGCTCATGGTTTTAACGAGGTGAGGGAATACAGCCACAGAGCTTAAAAAACAGAATACTTGAGATCTCCTCTATAAATGCTTATAATTGTGAATTTCAAAACACCAAATGTTTTAATATGCAGTAATACACACAGTGGAAACACTTTTAGCACTACCCTAGAAACTAACAGCAACTGTCCTCCATATTGCTCTTCTTGAAGGTTCAGCCAATCAACACCAAAGAAAATGACTGGCACTAATTGATTGGCTGTTTTGCAAAGACCAACCAATAGCGTGTCAGGTAGCATTGAGAGTAGGTGTTTCAGCTTCCAAAGCAATTTTCCTTCGATTACAGACTTTATGAAAAAAATCTGAAAATAGACAAATAGGCCTCCTGGGAGTCCAGCTCTATTTTGGCCAAGCAGACGCCACAAGGGGGCAGTACACAGTGGACAGCACATGGACAACTGGACATCAGTCATTCTGATCAATTATGTCAGGGGAGAAATGAGTGCTAGACTCATATTCACTCAAAGGGAAGAGCTCTGGACTGAGGTCCACCGCTTCTGCTGTTGATGCAGCTGCTGGTGTTCATAGTGAAACATTTCTTCTCTGTCTGGCCTTCTGCTGCTCCTCTACTGTTAATTTCCCTTGAGAATGGGAGGAATCTGCCAACTTTGATTGTGTGCTTTTCACCTTTTACCACCCAGAGATGTTCCCAGATAGGTGATGTAAGCTTACAAAAGTCATTATGTGAGCGTGGAAACCAATCAATAAAATCCACTAAATCATGCAAATCACCTCCATACTAAACACTCTAAAAACAAAAAACATGCAATACAAATACAAGTGCACCAATTGCAGTTTTCTGGATCACTGATCTTGAAAAAGCCTGACCTATTGATTCCAATTTTGGCCAATGCTGATGTTCTTTGAAAAGTCATTAAGTATAGTGACAGAATAGGCACATTGGTGACAGTGGGGTGACCTGGTAGGCAGGACGGTCAGTCAGTCAGTCAGGACGGTCAGTCAGGACGGTCAGTCAGGACGGTCAGTCAGTCTCTCAGGACGGTCAGTCAGTCTCTCAGGATGGTCAGTCAGTCTCTCAGGACGGTCAGTCAGTCTCTCAGGACGGTCAGTCAGTCTCTCAGGACGGTCAGTCAGGACGGTCAGTCAGTCTCTCTCATGTACAGCAGAGCAGAAAGAGACAGGGACTGATTTTAAGACCTTTCTGGAGGACGACCATCAACTTATAACCCAAAATTAGGGAAATCAGAGAAGTTTAATCATCTGACAAAGCCAAAGGCACAAAGACCTAATAACAGCTATTGGCAATGTTGCATGGTGGGGGAGGCATGGTGATTTGGGTGGAGGGTTTAACCTCAGGACATGCACAGCTGGCAGTCTTTGAGTCGACGAAGAAATCCACTGACTCAATGTGAGCTGATGCTTTGCCCACATTTCAAGAATGGCTGAGAAAAAGAGTAGCAGTGTTAAAATGACTCTGCCAAAGTCCATTCCCCAACATAACTGAAATATTGACGAGTGGAATGAAATTCCTCTGACAAAATCAGAGTGTAGAACCTGTTGTATTTTAGATGTAGTAACATTTAGAACAAAAGCCATATCGTTTTTTATTATGTCCTGATATGTGAAACTCTAAACTTATACTATTTTTACTGTGACTGTATGCATAAGAATAATGTCAATGGGTTTCACCAGAATAGAATAAAATAATTCTAACTGGGGAAATTCCAGTGTATTATCAGGAAATAATAATTGCAAACATGAAGAAATGTATACAGTTGTATGCAGGGAAAAAACAACACAGATATGATTAAATAGAAAAATAAAGAGAATGATCAACCTACCATGCTAGTTTTTCTCCCTCACACTCTGGGGAGTGTGAGGGAGATACTCTGGGTATCTCAGTGGGTGTGGCAGTGTTTCAAACCTCATCTGTAGCTAATCATTTTGGTCTAAATAATTAAAATTTTATCTGGTTTCAGATCATTTAATCAGCTCAATCTAACATATAAAACTTTAACATACGTTATTCTAATTGTACTAGCTCATGTTTCAGGTAGAGACTTAAAATACATGCTGTTGATATGTTCTATTGCCACAGAAAATCTAAAAAACTAAATGAGAAGCTTACGCATAGTAAACCTCATCAAACCATATTCGATCCTTTAAGTACATCTGAGCAATTTTGGAAGCATTTCATGGGTATAATCTAGTTCTTCCAGGCTGTAGTTAAGGTTCACATACTATAAAAATCTATAGATTTTTAAACTGAGCCTCTGTCTGTCTAGCTGAGCATTAACTAGAGCTCGTCATTTCTAAGCCCACCCTAAAGAGAACATTCCTCAGTAACTCCACTGTTTTCACTCACATGCTCCCTCTGATGCCTTCCTTCAAGCAGGTTCTGGATCTGCTCTCAGTTCAGATATCCATGTTTTCAGTTTGAGCTTCAGTTCAGCTGATTTGAGACTGCAAACAGATCAAATGCTGCAGTGCTTCCTCTGTGCTGACTGCAGCCGTTATGTCTTCACTGAGAATAGGAAGTGAAAATCCCATGTGTGAGCCAGGCTGTCGAATAGTCCCGGCCCCTTAAAGAAAACTATGAAAAGACTGGCTGCCAAGAACATGCAGTCTGAGTGGGGAGAGGATGGGGCGGGACAATAGGAACACATGTATATGTGCATAAATGACTCAGACACATCCAGGCACTGACAAGAATCTAGAACTGCCACCATTTTTATAGACTTTGTTTCTTCAACTCAAAATGTATATATTTTTGCACAGTTTTGACTCAGCTTCTGCTCTGAATGTAATGTTTTTTCAACAAATGGCATTTTTTTGAGTATGTATAATCTAGTTAAAGATTAATCGATTATTAAGTTATTCATTATCATACATGCTTAGTGGGGTCACAAGGGCTGCTGGTGCCTCCAGCGGTCAATGGGTGAGAGACAGATTACCTTGGACAGGTCACCAGTCCATTGCTAAATTATTAAAATAGTTAACAATTATTTCAATAATCAATTAATAACAATTACTCCAATTTATTCATTGTTTCAGCCTTAAAAACAATAGAAAAATTACAGAGGGAAAAAGAACCTTGTTCTGACAAATGCTGCAAGAAAATCTAAAATATGTATTTTATACTAGTCTAACCATGAAGGATACATAGAATAATAAATGATAGTAAATAAAATGTATGTCTAATTAAAGAAGGACCTACTGTTGCATACAGTGGAGGACTTGTGTTGCTGTGGACTTGTTCCTTTTACAGATTTTCTGGGAACCTTGTGATAGTGTATGAAATCATGAACTCTTTGAAATACCAGGAGACTTTAATAACTTAGGGGTCATCACTGAGTTATTTAGACGAATTATCCAAAACAACCAAATCAACCCAGAAAAGATTCATGACTCAATCCCCACATCTAAATCCTGTGAAATTAGATCTGTGGACAGCTGAAGACAAAAAGGAATCGGGGAAGAGCCAGGATTTAGGTTTGATGAAGATTGAGGTTGGATTTAGCATTTTTCAGTGTGAGATTGTGCTAATGGAATAAAACCTGAACTGATTTTATTCTGCTAGAATAAAAAAATATGTTTTTAAAGTTTTGTTGGCTCTAGTGGTTTTTATTTGAAAGTAGTTTGACAAGAAAGTGGGTAATGAGAGAGGGAAGCAATGCAGTGGGTTGAGCTTTGCCTCTGTGCCACCACAACACCCCAGAATGAAACTTTTTAAGTGCCAACCAATTAATCGGGGTCTGTATTATCTTTGTTCAATTTATATCATCCACCACAGCATACATGGAAAGTCTATCTTTGTCAGTATTCATTACATTGTGTTCCAAAACAATCATTGATAACACGCCCCATTTTATTTTTAAGATGAGTAGAACATGTGCAACCCTTTTCTTTAATCCCTCTCTGGATTCCCAGGGCTGACCAACCTCTTCTTCTGCCCTGTGAGGTGGGGCTGTGCTGCTCTCTAGTGGTTATAATAGAAAGATCAGCAGCTTGGCCCAGCTTAGCCAATTAATACAGTCCTCTGTATTAATTATTGCTCAAAAGGTCTTGCCATACAGGTTTATTCCTTTGTATTTACTTTAGTTTCTTAGTTTATGTCTTAGTTTATTTTTGCTTTTTGTTCTTCATTCATTTCCGTTTTAGTTTCATTTGATTAGTATTATCTTTGTTTATTGCTATGTCCACTTTAGTTTCTTTTGCTGTTGCTAGATTTATTTTTATCATTTATTGATGCTCACCATCAGTAATCTTCACTCATCACCTGCTGCGCCGCCTAATCATCATGTGTTTCACATCATGTGTTGATTTTTCACTGTTCAGCGTCGGATTCTCTGTTTTTATGGCATAATTCACAACTAGTTCGTAGCTCAATTTTATGTCCCGCTTCTCCTGTTTCAGAGTTTTGCGCAATGTGCAGGGCGGTCGGGAAGCGTATCTATGGGGAAAAGGCAGACTGACATAAACCTTTTAAAACAACGGAAACAATTGTATTCTGATTATTGAAATTTAAAGTGCTGTGTTGTTCTATCCCCCCGTTTCATACCGGAACACTTACAGCTCCGGTGTTAACGCTATAAAATGAACGACCTCTATCTATGGAGGGATTTCTTTATTTAAATAGGTTCATTTTTCAGAGGGAGACACAGTGAAGGGATCGTGATTTTAGCTACCAGTAGCAGGAGAGGAGCTGCGCCAAGAAGCTAACAGAAGCTACAAACACTGAATAGAAGAAGAGCCGCCATGTTGCAGCCAAGCATGATTTAATGTTACAGTTTTACCAAGTTGCTCAAAGTCTAAACTGGTATTGTTGTGCATTTAAGGTGTAAAGTTTACCTTCGACCAAACGCCCCCAAAGGCATCCCAGCCCCCCCTTTTGTAAAAATGTCCGCCAGCGCCCCCTGCTGCCCTCTGAACGCCCCCTGGGGGGCGCCACCGCCCACGTTGAGAACCGCTAACTTAAGACAGTGGAGTCGGTATAGTGACACCATCAGCGGGTGAAGCTGAGGAACAGCCAGCCAATGTTTCCACTGTTATCACTGTTATGAATTCTGTTACACCAAACTTTAATATTTTCATTTGTTTTGAGCACCTCGTACAAATTTCCTCCCACTGTAACAGTAAACTATTTCCCTGATGTTCCAAAACAATGTTATCACTTATTTGCCTTTAATAAGTTGGACCGATGATTTTAACTCAGTTTTTATGGTTATTCAAGATGAGCTTTTTATAACAAGTCTATGAGAAAAATGAACAGAGTGATCTCATAATGTCAGTCAGTATATGGCTGAGTCTCCAGTATTTGCAAAAGAAGATGTCTTCCTTTGCCAGCAGACATGAATAGCTTTTATGGATATTTTAGAAACTTCTGAAATATTGAATATATGACCTCAGAGTTTTCATTTATTTATCTTTGCTGCTGCAATGCAGAACCTCTGCGTAGCAGTAGCAGAAAAAAGGGAAAGAATGGTCTGATTTGTAGTGCCCTCTCTTTGTAAGCCACTTGTGTCGCCAACTTAATCTTTTCTGACTACCAGCCTCAGATGATGGATTGCCTAATGTTTTAATGTGGACTCCAGAAGTAACTGTATCTCCTCAAGACCTTCAGTCACCAAACTGTCGCACAAAAATAGTAGTCTAAAAATATTCTGTTTGTATGGCAGAGATTACAGTAGCCCAGTTTAGCTGGAGTCAAGTTTTGGAACAACAAGGTTCTCAAAGTGTCTGAGTAATGAAACAACAAGAATTTCCTTTGATCAAAACAAAAGGTTATTGGTGGGCAGTGTTTATAGTTTTAAAGAGGTAAAATTAAAGAAGTATAAAACAACATTGAAATGTGTTTGAGAATTGTGAGACAAGTTCCTGACCTTGTCACGGTGGGTCGGCCTCATTTTAAGCAGTTGATTAACTCCTTATCTCCAATAAGCAAACAAAAGAATAAGTAGTAAATGGTGATGTCAATTTTCTGTGCCTGTAGTTTAAGCAATGGCAGCGGAGGAAGTGAAGGAAGCTGTTCAATTCACGTTTCCAAATATTGAATTCATATCAACAGACTGACTCATTCAGACACTTTTCTCTCTTCACAGTGGAGGATGGTTGTTTAAACTTTAAAGCACAGGAAATTTCAGATAAACTTCATAGAGTTGTAGTGGAGCATTACCAGCCTGTTGAAAACCAGCTGCTTTTTCTATGCTTTACTTCATCCAGAGGCTCTGGGCTCTTGGCTGTTGAGAAATGATTTCTTCCTGGGGGTGTGGACTGCGTTGACATTTTACATTTTGCCCAATCAATAATAATTGCCTGTCACTTATGGAATCTGCCAATTCCTCCTCAGGTGGCAGGAGGTAATGGGAACACTAATCAGAGTAGATGCATAGTGAGTAGCAGAGTCACTAACAATGAATATTTTAATGAATGGAGCTCTAATGATGGAGATGTGTCCACCAGGAGGGAGTGACTGGTTTCCAGGTTTTGAATTCATGTGTAGTTGTGGACTCCGGAGTTGTGAAGCTGAGAGCAGGGAATCCATTGAGTAGTCTGGTGGCGGTTGCTGGAAAGTATACCGTTGGAGGGCAGACAGACTTGCACAGAGCAAGAGCGAGACATTACCAGTCATGGGGCTTGATCCAGAGAACTTCATTGAGTCTGGAGAGCTCAAAGAGAAACAAAGCTCATGGAGCAGAATCTGGAGCACTGCTGAGAACGCCATGTAGTGCTAACTACATGGTGCTAACACTTAGGCACTTTAGGACCGGCTACTTACTCCTCTGGTTTCAGCAGATGATGTGCAGGTGTGTCTGTAGTGATCAGCACCTGCACATCATCTGTGCACAGTGGCGCAACTACACATTATTAAGGTGGATGCAAAAACATAAATTGGCAGCCCCACCTCCCCCCCCAATGAAGGTTGAAGGAGTGTGTGAAACATGCTCTACCCCCCAATACGTGAAGGGTAAAACTTGCCACATTTACCTCGTCACGTGCGTTAGATGAAAACAAAGAACATGACTTACTTAAAACAACCATAAGAAACACTGTTTGGGTAAAACTCTCCACAACCATAAGCATCAGAGAAACGTTCTTTAGAGGTTCACCTGAGAGAAACAGATCAGATGGGAGACAAGTAAACATAAACGCATGCCACTCTGGAGAAGGTTTTGAGTCGATCTCCGCAGCAGATGACAAACTGATCGCCGCCAGGACGCTGAGACCAGAACTTCCTCTTCTGACAAGCTTATCAAAATATTCACTAAGATCCTAAACGTTTTTAGCTTAATTAAAAATTAATAATTATAAAAAAAAAATCAACAAAACATGTTAAAATTAATCATCTTAGTAATTATTGTTTCAACAAGGTGTTGCGCAATTCAGTGC
>CAEGAF010009125.1:0-23434 GCA_903067075.1 Micropoecilia bifurca
AGAGGCTCCGCCGAACCCCTGAGACCGACTCACCGAACCCCTGGGGTTCGATCGAACCCAGGTTAAGAACCACTGATTTAGAGGAAACAAAATTAGCAAAACATGGGCAAATTGACACTTTACTTCAGACCAGAGCATAGGTAGCCCTCTCTACATGAGGTCCAGAGGTCTGTCCTGTAGGTTGGTCGATGTGGGCCTCCTTCCAGGTGTGACTGGCAGTGATCCAGTTGTGGGTAGTCAAGTGAAAACAGTTTACCAAACTGCTGTGTCTGGGGAGCACTGAGGGTTCTTGTTGGGGGAAGTGAAACTTTGACAACTTATCACAGGCGGGCAGCATCCTGCACAGGAAAATAACCCAACAGTTCAAGGAAGAGTCAGCACTAGCATCAAGGGCAGGGTGGGGAGCGGGGGGTCAAAGGCAACAAGACTACTTTGCTTTCTCCCTAAATGTAGCTACATAATTAAGTTACTGGAATAAATGAAACTTTTCAATATTTTATTGTAAATGATTGCATGTTTTGAAATATTAATGAGAAGATTGTGTTTATTCTCTGAAAGTGTTGCAGAATCCACTGGCAGCTTTCTCAGATGTTATACTTTTGTGGCCAAAAGAACAACAAATCCAACTGAAATCATGTTTTTGTTGGAGCAGTTCTATTTTATGACTTTCTGTTTGTTTTCCAATGAGCCTGGATTGGAATTAGTCACAGAAATGAAGACGTAGCCTTGCAAATGACTGATCTTTTAAGCTGTTAATGTAATGAGAGAGAATAACTGGAAATCATTTGAGACTCTGATAGACTCAGGAGGTTATAAGACATTATCCTTCAGCTAAATTATTGTCAAATTTTTCTACAAGAATGTAAATGATGTAGATTCAGAATCGGTTTTATTGGCCAAAGTTGTTCACATAAGCGCAAGTATTGGCTTTGTTTCCACTAACACAGTTACGGTAGTATACATGTAAAAGAAAATAAAAAGTCTAAAATCTTCGTATTTGTATCTATTTATATCTGTAGGACACATCTGTGTGCCAAAGAAAGATTCAGAACTTCGGGTTTGTAAACATACTTTGAAAATTTCCACACTTTGTCATATTACAACCAAAAACTTCAACGCATTTCATTGTGATGAATGTGTTATACTAAAACAAACAAAACAAAACCTGGGTAAAAAGAAAGTTGAAAGGATGCTTTTCAACATTTTTGCAAATACAAATCTGAAAAGTGTTGTCTGCACACATTCCTCTTGCATTTAAAGTCCTAAAGCAAAAATTCAGGGAAACTAAAGTCTGGTAGGATCCCAACAGTGGATGTTTTCACCTAATTTCATAAAAGTTTGTGTTAACTGAGGTTAACTAATGTAGAAAATCACCCTAAAGACACTATATACACTAAAGCATGGCGGTGGCATCGTCATGCAGCAAGTATGCTTTTTTATAACCAGGATGTTACGGGAAAATAAACTTTGTCAGAATCAACGGGGAAAATGGATTGAACTAAAAACAGGGTGAGAAAAACCTGTTAGAAACCTGTTGGAGATTCTCCTTACAGCAGATGACCAGGAACATACAATGAGAATGAAAAAAAGAATATGAGTTATTTAAAATTACAAAACCACATAAATTCTCAGCAAAATTGCTTTGACATTTGAGATTTAAATCTGACAAAATATGGAAAAACTATTCGCATACATTACTTCTGAGAAAATATTTTCATATTCTGCATATTTTGCATTGCGCATGCTTAGAGCCTCCTGGTGTCCCCGTAATGCGTTGGTGGTGTCTCTGTTGTCTGAGCCTGAATGCAGCAGAGCCTGCTGTTGCTGTTGTTCTAAACCTCAGCACAGGAAAATGAGGTGCTTTGAGGAAGTAGACACATATCTCCAAGGACACATACCACCAAGCAGATCAAAGGACTTTAGAGGGCACGTTTGATGGGGAAACCACACTGGCTTTCAAAGCAACATAGTCCTGCATCTCCGCAGCCCATCAAGGTCCATGAAAGAAATTCTAATACGTCTGCCTGTCAGTTAATTGAAGCCCTGTTCTGTCCCTTGAGGGGGGGATAGGATGCTGGTCGTGAGGGAGCATCTTTGTCCTGCTGCACAGTCGCCATTAATTATTATTCCACATTCCCCTCCTCGCCAACACCGTTCCTTGTCTGAGCGTGTTTGTGTGCCTTGTCACCAATCTCTTGTCTTGTGAATACACACTGAAGTCTGACAGAGAACAAGATCATAGCTATCCGCATGCTCACTCGCAACACATCAGCCTACCTTTGGGGGAGTTGTGTGTTTCCCGAGAAGATATTTGGTTGTCAGGACTGTTGCATTTGATCATGAGATGGGGGTTTCAGAGTCAGTAGGGTTGTTATTCTGCATCGGGATAGCAGTACGCAGCAGAGGACAGAGGCTCATTTGAAAGTAATCACAGCTGGCAAAGAAGGACCACTGAGTAGTTTGCTGTAGATTGACAAAAGCACACATGCAAAGTGCAGCCCTGTCAATCCAAAGACCTCTTCCCTGGAGAAAGACAGTCTGTTAGGCAGGAAGTCATCTTGTCTGTGAAGCTCTGAATGAGGGAGGAAGTGATGAGCGATGGCAGCCGATCTGAGCTCAGCCATGTGTCTGAGTACGGCTTGTGTAGTACGTAGTTTAAAGAATACACTTGATCTGCGCAAAAAATATACACTGCTCAGCCAAACAAGCGTGATTTAGAGTTATCTTGTCAGAGATCACATCTGATATGCAAACTGGTGTGTGTTTTTACAGCCTAAAGAGTCTGTTTAACCAGGGAGAACCATGATGATGGATTCCACTGACAATCCTGACAAATTGTATCTTAAACCCTGAGGGGCTGCATTAGGTTGCAGTGATATTATAGTGTGTCTGCAGCTGTGACTGCTGGGAGGGATGATAGTTCTTACAAAGCCGGTCAAAGTTTTACATACACTCATTGTCATCACTCTTATTAGTCCAGAGCTTTTAAATGTGCATTTTAGCTGGTGGTTTTCAAAGGTCGAATGACACACTAGAATGCTCATATGTTTTTACAAATTGTGTAAAATATGTTTTGCCTGTAACAATCTCAGTTTTGACATACGTTTGTATGTATCACCACTTGGTTTTGGATATCTAAGCAGCAAAAGCCAGATCTGACATCCAGTGAGCGTCTTACATCTCTTCAGTGTCTTTGTCTCTTGTCCAGAGCCAAGTAAAGCAATATTGTCAGTTTTCTGAAGGACCAAATTCTCGCAGTATCGATCGGCCTCATTATGGTGCGCACAGAGACATGATTGTAAGAGCGCTTTTTTTCTCAGGGCAAATTGGTGCTGTAGACTCTACCAAACAGTCCTTCATGAATTCCCCGTTAGGGAATGGCTTAACATATCGCAATTTTGTGAGATACAAAGCTGTTTAGGCTGTTGCATCTGTGGAATGGAGCTTTGTATGAAGTCCTAGTTGTTTTCTTAGTTTCACTAGCACTGTACTGATCCTTGTGCCTGTTTTTGCACAAGTCCAATCCTTGTACTTGTGTCCCATTTCATGATGTCTGATAAAGTTGTAATCCCTAAACACCACTATATGTTCTCCATACACTAACCACACAGCTTTATGGTCGAATTTAGCAGAAAAATATTTAGAAACGGGTGAGAGGCAGAGTACACCCTGGACAGGGTTGTCAATCATCCATCGTGGGACAACACAGAGAAACTCAGGTCAAACTCATTCCTGGGGAGAATTTAGAGAGGCCAATAAAGTCATAATGTTTATTTTAGGTTTGTGGTAGAATGATTGAGTAGAGAACCCACGCATGCAGGGAGAAAAGATTCAAATTTTGTACAGAAAGGCCACAGAGACAATTTGAATCCAGGACTTGTAGAGCGGACACTGGTGCTAAAACCAGTCTCTGCAGCCCTGAACTGCACATTGCATCTGCTTTTTTTTGTTTTTTTCTTATGTGAAGATGACAATTTGAGTTAAAGTGTTGAAAAGAAGATATAACAACTCCAGTGATGCGAGAGAGGAGGCAGCTGTGACCTACATTTAGACTTCTGATAAACATCTGAAAAACAATTCTACATGTCGAAAAACACATTTTAAAACAAAAATCTACCAGATTTACAATCGCCAAATGAGACACTTAGACATTAGTTAGACATATCGCCAATTTTTATTTTGGAGCACTTGGGACTTCTTAGATAGATCTTTGTGGTTAATAGTGGACGGCGTGCAGTGATCCTCCAGCTCCTAAATGCTTTGCTGTGACCTCCTGTCTACAAACCAAATGACCAGTTTGGACATTGAAAGGGAAATAGTTCGCATACCTCCATAATCATAAGAGGTATTTACATATGCCCTCTAAATGATTATGTGGTCCAGCTAGAATCATCCAATCAATTTTTGACAAAAGCACTTTCTCCTATTTACATTCCTAAAAAGCAATGCGGTTTACTTTTGCTGCTGGACGGGCCAAATCAAAGCATGTGTTACCAGGGACTGAGTGCAGGCAGAACGAGTGGGAGAAAATGAGAAAGCAGAGACCTGGAAGGCGGGAGGGGGGGCTGAGGAGAAGAGGTTCAAAGCAAACAAGGTCAAGCTTCAGGGTCAGCCCCTCTGTTTTTTCACAGGCTGTGTGAATACATAACCGACAATTGACTTTCTAATTGGAGGGGGGCCTCATCAAATATGTGGTTTAGTAATAACAGTAATCACGGATCCTTTTATTCTTTCCACTTCTTGTCTTTCTCCCAAAGCATCTAAAGTGACCTGTGTATTAAATAATGATGAAGCAGCAGCAGCTGCTGCTGGCTCTTAGTCCTTTTTAGCTTCTTGTTGTGGCCCTGAAATACAAATTGACAGCCAACCATTGTCCTCCACTCCTCACTCACAAAAAGGCTCTCCCTACTGGATTCTGCCTCTGATTGGATCAAAGGTGTGACCTGTGTTCCGCGATGACCTTTCACGATTCCTCCTGTCCCTCCAGAGTGGGGACCTTTGCCGGGGCACCTGAGTATTACCTTGACGGCTGCCTTGTCGGTGGCTGTCACAGAGCCACTCTCTGTTTGATGTCACCTCTGACATCGGCCTCTGCGCCAATCGTCAGGAAGATCTGACGCTCACGCTGGGCTGTGAATAATAGAATATATCCAGCGGCCTGAGACCACCGTTGTCACTGGTGCTCCCCTATGATAAAATGTCCCCTTACTTACCTACAGGGGTGATGTGCTCTTCCTGTCTCTTTCAGGGTACAAAGCGACGCATCAGTGGCCAACCATGGGAAAGAGCTGTCAACACACTTGCCCAGCTGGCAGTCACAACGCTCCCACGGGGCCCACAATCGACTGAAGTGAAGAGTTAAGGATGCTGAGGGACGATGAGGGATACCTGCAGGAGCAGAGGAATCTCAACTCTGATGAACCTCTGTCAACAGTGAGAGATGCCAAGAAATGTTTAGTGTGCTCTGTTTTACCGTCCCTCAATCACTAGCCTCCCTCGAGACCCATTACAAGTTTGTAATCTCATTTATCTCTTTATTTTGGGTATATATAGCGTGTTGTGTGCAGATCCCTTCAATTATACTCCTGTTTCCATTTCATACCAGTTTTCTGGGCTGAATGTACACCACAGTCTTTTATGCTATTTTGATTTTAATAATCTACCAACCTTTGGATTTTGTTATCCAATGCTGCCCAGTGGTGAAACATTGGAACATAGAAAAGCACAAACACAAACATATCTGTAGGTTTATTTGCCAGGTGTTGTGAGGCAGACTGAGCTGTTGATTGTATGTACATGGCTGTATTAGAGGCAAAACCCAACACCAAGTAATCTTTTATTGTGTCAACCCCTAAGAACTGACAGGAAAAAAAACTTTTTCCAAAACCTAAGATACACAATGCACACATACAATTATCCAACATACATACAAACACACTTAGTATTGTAGTAGCATGGCCCAATTGCACCAAACAGTAATTTTTTTTAAATTTTGGTTCCTTCTTCCAGTTGGGATAAATTAGAGCCACTTAGTGGACAGAGGGATATCATTTGAGAACCTTTGGTCCAAAATAAAACTCTAACATAAAGAAATGGATTAGTTGATTAAGATACATTTGTGATTTATAATGTCTCTAAGACTCTTTACAGGTTTGAGAGTGCTTTTTCCTAAAACAAACAGTCCTGAATCTTTAACATAAGCTAAAATCACTGAATCAGAACTAATGTCGAGCTTAAAAGAAATGGTGAGTATTAGGCCTGTCGCGATCGATAAAAAAACTTAGCATAATTTTAATTATTGCAATAAGTTTCAGCTGTTTGGAAATGTGCTGTTTCAGCTGTTTGGGATTCCCCTAGGTAATTGCCCATCAGAAAGCAGGAGGAGAATCCACGCTTTCTGATTGGCTGCCTGTCACATTCAGCGGTAAGCTGCCAGTCGGGGAAAACCCCTGATTTAGATCAATTTAGATCAGAACCTACTACTAATGCCTTTGGAAACTTCCACCACCTCTGCCCCCTCAACAAAATTTCTTGAGGCGATGTTATCGCTTATCGCTGATAAATCTTTTGACAATTAATTGACCAGGAAAATCTGTCATCGCGACAGGCCTAGTGAGTATAAATTTGGTCGGGACTCACCCTGACACGTCTTTACTTTTAACAATGGACTCCAAGTATAAAAGTGTCTTAAGTGATGACAGGATGAGACAAATAGGTAGACAAAGTCCATATCTGCCGCAGAGTAGCCACATGATCTTTTAAGGATAAAGAATGCTTGGCCAATCTGTCACAGTTTATGCTATTCCCAAATAATTCATATTATGGGGAATATAATAAGACCCTTAATACAAGCAAAAAAAATGAGCTCACTCTCTAGGATGTTTCTAGGGTGGCGGGTATCTTGGTTTCCTCCTTGGACCAGTCACCTTGGCCACTCTGCTTTAGATAAGCAGTAAATAATGCATCCAGGGCTCGTATTCATAAATAATCTTAAGACTAAAGGTAGTCCTTGTGATGTTATTTTCGAAACATTCTTAGAATATCTTGAATTGTAGGATTTTCCTCAGAATTTTGCCTCAGTAAGGCAAAAGTTTTTTGAGAAGCATCTTAGGCCTTAAGAAAATTCCTAACGTGCAAAAAAATTAGGACTACGTAGTGAAGAAGACCTTTAGTTAGCGTAAGTAAGTGCTTAATGCTCTGAGAGAGGAAGGAAGATTTTGTGTTAGGGTGACAGTGTTGCGATGAGGATGTCCTGTCAGTCTGCCAATTTCTGGAAAAAAAAATAAAATTAATTGATTAATAAAATTAATCAATTAAAAAAAGTCACAAAAGTGCACGTGGGGTCAGTCCAACCAGTCTAGGATCGGTAGGTTATAGTTCTGCATATGCATTGAATTGATTTTATTGTGATAATAGACTTAGACCAAGTTAATGCCCACACTTAAAATTTCTGCTTTGGTGGTGAATATTTAAAAAAAATCCTTACCGGGACTTCCCTTTGCAAGTGTTTTTTTTTTCTTGTCACAGTCCATGGTAACCACACATTTAACATAGATGCAAATACAGTAAATCTGAGTACAGGAAATGGTGATCATGGCTGCCTGGACACAATCCATCAAAGTCACTGTCCTTGTGGAGAACACATGTGTGTCAGGCATCATCTGCTGTGGATTACAAAAGTCTGGGAATGTCTGTGGGTTCACTCCCACCCCCACAACTAAACCATATGTGAACCTGAAACCTACATCCTTTTAGATGTTTTTGGTATACAAATTGCCTTTCAAAAGTGTTCAAACTTTTTGAGCATTTTTACATTTGGCCTCATATAAACGTTCAAACTTAAGTGTATTTTATTCGGGTTCAATAGAACAGATCAACATACAGTAGTTGTGAAAAAAAAAGAAAAAATATAGTGTATGCATATTTTATCTATCCCTCTTTGCTCTGAAAATTCTATATAAACTGTAAGGTAAACAAACGCCTTCACAAATCACACAAACAGCATAGTGAAGACCAAGGAACACATCAGAAAGGTCAGGAAAGTGGTGGAAAAATACAGCCTGGTCTGTACAGATCTCCTAAATCAAATCCACTATCTAAAAAATGAAACAAGTATAACACAACTTCAAGCCTACGAAGACACACCTTTCTGCATCATTTAACAGAATGGGCAAGGCAAATATTAAAACAGGAAAGCAGCTAAGAGGCCGATCATAACTCTGGAGGAGCTGCAGAGATCCGCACCTGAGGTGGATCCTGGCCTATCTGTCCAGGACCGCTATTAATTCACTCCACAAAATTGGTCTTTATGAAAGGGTGGCAAGAACAAGAAAGCTTTATGAAGTCTAGCTTGTGTTCTGACATAAGTCACTTAGGAGACACAACCCACATTTGGAAAAAAGGTGTCAGATAAGATCAAAAATGTCAGAAAAATGTTCGAGTTAGTAAGGAGTTTGTTTTTTTCTGTCTTCTTAAGTTTCTTAATTTTATTAGATCAGTCTTGTTTCTGTTTTTTTTTACTTCAGTTCCTTACTGATTCTAGTTATGTTTATTTCTTGTGTCTAGTCCTTTTCTGAGTTATAGTAGTTTTTATTATGCTTGTCATGTCTAGTCCACAGTGTGTTCTCCCTCGCCCTATGTGTCACTTCTTTCTCTCTCTCTCGCTCTTCCTCAGCTAGGGTTCTTCTCTCTCCCCACACCTGAAACCCATTTGGTCATCAGCCCAAAACTAAGACTAAGCCAGGTCTTTTGTTCAATATTCAAACTCCCATTACTTAAGCATCTCATTCTCAGTCACTCCTTGCTGGCTTCTCCTGTTAAATCCCATCATATTCTGCTTGCTTATTCTTCCTGGCTCTTGTTTAGTGACCACACGGTAAACACTGTAAGAAAAGTGAAACAAGGAGGCGATGGCATCATGCTCTTCGGATGTTTTTCCTTTTTCCAATTCCAATGCAAGATTGATTAACTTGAAAGAGTGATTATGCTAAATACAGAAAGATCCTAGAAGAAAGTTCTGGATGAGGACTTGAGAATTAGATGGAAGTTAAATGTTGAATTAATACAGTAAATTAGATTATTTACTGTATTAATTCAACTGTAAATGCACTGGAACTGAGGTCCTTAGTTTCGCATTCAGTGAGACAAATAACCTAAACACATATTCAAAGCTGCAATTTAACACATAGATCAAGCATAATCTTTATCCCAGCTTGAGCAACTTTACAAATAAAAATTGGCCAAACATTTCTGTCTCTAAATATGTAAAACTGGTAGAGGAAGTCTTCCAGCTGTAATTGCAGAAAAAGAGTCTGTTTCAAGGTACTGACTCTAGTGAGTCAGTACCTTGAAACAGACCTTTCAGATTTTCAATTGTAAGAAAAATGTTAATGCGTGTATCATTTTCCTTCCACTTAACCTTTATGCACTACTTTTGTTGGTCTGTTACAACCCAATAACATGCAGTGAAGTTTGCAGTTTGACAAAATCTTAAAACTTCAAGAGTTGAAGTATTTTGCAAGGCGATTATAAAAGTCAATTCACCAGTGACCAGTGAAAAAATATCTATGTAAACACCACTTTCTTTCTTCTCTAAATTTATTTCTCAATCCTCGTCCATCGCTGGTATTTTTCACTGTCTTTCTGCATTTTCTCTCTGAACTCTTTCCTTCTCTTTTTGACTCTGTAAGCCGGATGAAAATGCATTCCTTGAATGCACATAGAAATGCTGGGTTTTCTAGTGTCAGCACTTCTTAAAATGGGCTGCTGCTTGCAGATGCTTGAGCTGAGGCGAGATGGAGGCAGAAGGAAAATCCGCTCAATCTGCTAAACTCAGGAATGCGCTCTCTGTAAAACAAGTTTGTTTGAAGAGATTGGGAAGGTGGAGGAGACAGCGATGGCGTAGCAGAAGTAATCAGACCAAACCAGGATAAACTTCATGAGGTTTTCACCTTCCGTGGTATATATATGAATGCACATAGATGCACATACAATCTCTGCAGACACGACACATTATGGACACAAACTGTTCTGAGTTTTACCTTTAACTTGGCACTCCAGAGTGCTATTAGAAAAAGATGTCAACACAAACACATTTTCTTTCCCCAGACTGTCTTTTTGATGAACACTTAGTAGTTAGAGTGCCCAGGCACAGATATTTAAACTAATTCAACTTCCTCTTCCTCTTTTTTGTAGAAAACACTGTTTATATAAATATTTTATATATTTCATTGAAAGGAACGCAGAACAAAAGTCAAATATCTTGTCTGCACAAACCTGTCAAAATCAAGTTGATTCCTGACTCTCATTTTCTTTGCTGTAAACAGCTGCATTAATTGTTTAATAAATTCTTTCATTACTTGTAAATGTAACAGCTGAAGCTCCTTAAATAAAACATAGCAAAAATGTAATTTATGATGAACCAGACATATCCTTTAACACACAAGCCAGGATTAGATGTTGTCATTTCACCGTAGGGCAGAAACATCCGTTCTTGCATCATGCCTCTCATTTACCGTGTTTCAGCAGTTTGTTATCTGTCTTAAATATGTCCCTCAGGGTGTATATGATCACCTAACAATCTGCAGCGAGGAAGAAAATTATCAATCAATATCATTTTGTTGTCTTGGTAATCCCTGCTTGTGAGTAATAGCTTGCTGGAATCCCTTCTTTTTTCTTTTTTTTTTACAAGCTGACTCAGTCAGTTGAACAGAGCCACCAGGGCTTTTCTTTCTGTGTGCTCCTCTTGGGGTGGTGGATGCACACGGGGACCACCCCCGGATTGAAAGAGCCTATCGCTTCTGTGATTAGTGGGGATGAATCCTAGCATGTTTCTAATCATGCACAGGCGCATAAAGAGAGCTACATATGTACGTGATTACGTAGATGGAACATCATATGGCAGAATAATATGAAACTAATTTGATGACACTAAAGAATATATAAATGGGAAAGGGCCATGCACCACCCAATTTGTGAACACATGATTCCAAAGAAAGAGTCAAATGTTGAGATGTCAGACAGGCAACAATCATGCACGGATGCGCCTCCATAAAGGCAGTTCTGGAGCATGTGTTTTAGTTTCTTGGACCCAACGGGTGCAGGATGCAAACTGCCAGGATGTAAAAGTATTCGTTCCTTATGAGCTTTTTCAGATTTTCACTTTATAACCACAAACTTGATTGAGCAACACAAAGTCGATCAAACTTTTAGCAAATAAAAATCTGAAAAGAGATTTCTGCATATGCACTCAGCCCTTTCTGATCTGATACTTGGTGATTATCTTCAAACGTCTCCCAATAGGTAAGCAATCCACCTGTGTGTGATGTAACGTGGTTACAGTGGCCACCTGCTACACAGAGGCTACAAACGCTGATGCGGCCGTCCTGAGCTTGAATGGGAGTAATTCTACCCTCCTCTTTCTGCTCCCTTCCTGTCTGATTACTTGTTAATAAAGACAATTCTATCAAAAAAACATTAGTAAACCAAGAGCAAATGAACAAAAAAGTGTCCATTTTGTTCACTATGAACAAAAAGGACAAAGAGAAAGCTGTACAGTTGAAACCAGGGTTAGGTCAAAAACAATATCTTAAACTTAAAAAAATTCACATAACTCTGTTCAATCACCTGTAAACAGGAAGAGTAACAACTGCAACTTACTAGGAAATGGGCATTCACTTAAACTGAGAGACCATGCAAGGAGGCAGCCCAGAGTTTCATAATAACTGCGGAAGAGGTGCAGAGAGGCTGCAAAAGACTTCAGACAGGAAAGTTTCACCTTCCGACTGGATGATAAATCTGAACTCAGGGATGCAAAAGAAAAGATACTATCCTGCTAGAGTGGACCAGTAAAAGTCCAGACTTAAATCTATCTGACTGTAAAATGGTAAATGACTGTTCTTGTATTAGGGCTTTATGAAGTCCGAGGACTCCAAAGTGCTCTACTCTACAATCATTCACACACTTAAAGCCACAGTTACCTGGGGCAGACTGACAGAGGTGAGGTTGCCATTCAGTCGGCCTTCTGACCACCAGCAGGCAAAATAGGTAAAGTTTAGTATCTTGCCCAAATACACAACGGCAAAGTGACTGAGGAGGACTGAGTGGGGCTTGAGGCGACAAATGACCGGCCACAGGTCAAATCCCCATGACCTGAGCCACTGCTGCCGACAAATTTATAAAAAAGACTGGACAATTATGGAAACCCCTTGTGGGAATCACAAAGGGTTTGCATTTGAACTTGAGCTTGAGCTATTTTGCACAAAAGAAGAGGGAAAAACTTAAATTTCTTGATGTATCAAAGCTGACAGAAACATGGCCTATAAATGTGGTTTCATAAAACGTCTCCTCAAAAGTCCTGAATGCAAATTAAATCCCGACTTTTCAGATTTTAATTTGTAAAAACCATGTGCTCCCATGTGTTGGTCTAATCTGAAATACGTCGAAGTTTACAGCTGCAACATGACAGGCTGCAACAAAGTTCCAGTGGAAAAATGACTTTTGCCAGGCGTTGTGCCTTGATGTCTGGATGCTGCTGCAATGTATGAGCCAGATGAGGTCCATTCACTTACTGTCACATGCAGAGTAAACTCCCCCAAACTGTTCAGAGAAGTAAGCTGTCAGTCTGTCGCTGTCTTCCTCCTCCTCCTCACTCCTTGTCTCAGCTGTTGCCATGAGGCTCAGAAGGGTGTTTGAAGGCTGATGTAGAGAGAGGTGTGGGCTTAAAGATGGAAGACGGCAGAGAAACACAAAGAGTGAAAGGAAATCTAAGATGGAGAATGAAAATAATGAGAATAGTGGGGAAATGACAGAGGAATACCAAATAGCTTAGTGATAGTTGATGTTCTCTTAATTCTTGCATCCTTGGAAAATTGTTTTAGTCGCTGTGGTTGGCTGATAGCGGGGCTACTGGCATGTGAACACACATCACGCATGTGTCCAAAGTACACACACACACACACACACACACACACATGCGCGCACGCACACACACATACATGCACAAGGATCTTTTGCTCATTCTACATAGCAATCACCATGGCAACAAAATGTACAGAACACAGTCAGGGTGGGATATTTTTAAGTTTCAAAGGAATGGAAACAACAATGGAGACGACAAAGGAAGGAAGAGACAAGAACAGTTCAGAGCGAGGGAACAAAAGTGAAGCTGATAAAAGTACAAGCAGATGAGTGAGTGAGTCTGTGTTGGGGAGTGTGTGTCCAAGGTCACACAGCTTAGAGCCATAGGTACCTGAGAAAAGAGGAGGATGACAAGTAGAGTCAAAAAAACGGTAGAAATGTCTCCACATTTACTGGTGTTTTTAGGGTAATTGGCAGCTCCACCGATTCATTACAATGATGACTGAGTGCATCATGTTTTGACTATTATTCTACTTCCCAGACTAAGCATGTAAGTCACTACAATAGTGAACATGCAGTATTTTCACCAGGACCATGCTCTTGTTTGAAGTTGTCATATCTGGACTGACACAAGTGGTGCTATATGGGCTTTCGCTGAAAGCTAAATTCGAAAACGTAAATTCGTGCGTCTCTACGCCCGTATGTTTGTGAGCCCACAGCTCGTCCCTCCTGTCTGGGTGTGGATTTAGCAGGGACAGCTGAGTTAATTTAAGAAGGTGAAGCAGGTCAGAGGTCATTCGTCGGTGTAGGTGGCCTGTTGTACCCAGACCACCATCTAGCAGATGCCAAATAAATCACAGTCTTGCTGAGTGGTTTGGCAAGCAACACATGCCTCGCTCCTCACACTGCCTGTCTGTTTATGTGTCTGTCTTTCTTTTCCAGGCTCTTTTTTTTTGTAAACACACAAACACACACACACAGCTCATAAAGGCACATCTGGCCCAGAGATCCTCACTGGACATGATCAACAGTGACCTTGAACACCTTCCTGTTTTGTGTCTTGGCATTTTTCCAGATCAGAATTAGTTTTCTTTTTTCCAGTTTATCTCTATTTGGTATGTTGATATTTTATTAAATTGCATGAATATCTACATGCCCCAATGCAGTCTAGACTATATGCATAGGATGAGCGTAGGGATGTACTGTGTGTTGTCATTAATTTTCCCAAACTGTCTCATACAAAATGCTAATTTCCTCTCTGATAGTCATTCTGGTGTCTCATGGGTTAACCTGGACCAACCAGTCAATTACCAAAGCAAATTATGTTTATCCTCCCTCTTTTCTTTTTGTATTATTGTGTAGGTCTTTTGTAGTTAAAAAGAAAGAGTTCATTATGAATCATGATGTAATAAATGTAGTCAAATTATTAATGTTCAGTATTTTTTTAGGCATTTTAAAATGTTTTTGATTATTCCAAAAAAATCATCCAGTCTCCAGATGATGTATTGAAATTCTGGAAGGGATTGGTGATTTGCAGAGGGTGAGCTGCTGATCTGAAGCTGCTGTTTATTGTTTTCTCTATGCCAATTTAATCCAGTTCTGAATTTTTGTCCTGGGATTGTTTGCTTCGACATCACTGGTTTGTAGTTAAGGCACTGCTCATCTATGTAGAAGGCTGCATTGTAAATCCATCACTGTTGACTTTTAGTAATATAACAAATCAACTCCAATTAATTATGGGAAGACATTAAAGTTGTATAAAGTTGATCATGCTTAACAATAAGTGTCAATACTCACTGTTGTCACTTAAAAGAACAATAATTTAACTAAGCTAGGCCAATTGTCATAAAAATTTTAAGTATAGTAAATGCTGGTAAAAACATGCCTGATTACTCTGATTACTATTAATTGATCACTCTTAACTTGTGCTTAGGTATGAGTGTGTCTATGAAGACGCTAGATGATGATTATCTTGATGCAAAAGGTATTGGTCAAAATTTCCTTTCTATTTGCGCTATCCTTGTAAAACATCATTGGAGAAGACCATTTCATTCAAACTTACTTTTGGTCTTGGCTGCGTGTGGCTCCAGTTGTTGGCTCTGGTGCCTTGCAGCAACAGATTGGAATCCTGCATCGATTCTCTCCAGGTACTCCTGCTTCCTCCCATAATCCCAAAACATGTTTGGTCAATTTTATTTTTTTCTAAATTTGCATGAGTAATAAGTCTCTGTGTGGTTACAAATGTTACATCAACAGACAAGAAAAGCATTTAGCGGTTGCACTGAAACAATCGAGAATTCCAGTAAAAGGAATGTATGTGAAATGCAGTTCTTCTGCTGTTTATTTAATACAGGCTGATTTTTTTTTCTGCAGTTCCATCTACTGTTTAAAATGAGAACTGCTCTGAGTGTCGAGTGCCTGAAGCAGCCATTTTTAGAGATAAAATAATTCATCTCGTTGATAGAACTGACTTAAAAAAAGGATGTTTGAGCAAAACCTCAACTTAATTGTTCTTGAATGTATTGATGCTGCATTGTATTCAAATTAAAGGTTTGATTTTTTTTTTTCAAACTTTTTCAGTGTGAGATTTTGCTTTTGCAGCAAAAGATTCATTTGTTTTGACAATATTTAAACATTTCTACCAGAGATGCGAATATATTTGTCAGAATCTACTGAAAGTAAGAAGCTAAGTATCACTGTAAACCCTTGCTTTACTCCTCTCACTTTTCTGATATATGAACTTTGAGGTGGGTGATATTTCATTGCAACATTTTGTGGTGTTATTGTGATAACAGATAGGAACTATTTATTACTTCTTTTTATAAGTAACTATTTGGCTGTAACTGCATGGCACAACAGTCATAGCTCCACCAACACAAATACTGCTCTTCAAAACCATATCCATTTGTGAAATGCTTCTTTAGGACACCAGTCACATAAAAACTAAGTAACTGCATTTAATTATGTTTTCAAATGTAATTAAATGCAGTTATTCTCATTGAACAAACTGGAGAAAACAGTAAAAATAAAAAAACAAATATTAGGAAAGTTTAACTGGAAATTTATCATGACAATGATGGATGAAAATACTTCCTATGACAAGAAATTTATAATAAAAGATGAGACAAATGCCCAGCCCCCAACAGGACCAGTGGTCTAATTGGTTCCAGTCTAAGATATTACACCCAGCAAATCGTTTGGGTTTACTATTCTGGACCGATGGTGCTGCGCTCTGAGCACGAAGAGAGAGACGCCTTTTTGGGAGATCTGGGACGATCCAACTGAAATTTGGCAGCAGGGTCTCCACAGGTTCTGTGGAGACATCAGCTTATTTTTTTTTCACTTGCAGTGGTGATCCAAACAGGAGATGACAGACCAGCATTGTGTGCAGCAGGAGATTGCGGGCAGGTTGTGCTCTGTGTGCGCTTGGCTTTTACCATGACGGTATGCCTTTAAAGATAATTTGATGATCTCTGTGTTTTGCTGGCAGGAAGCCCCACTACCTCCCCCACAGCTTCCTCCCTCTTCCGATTCCTGTACTGATGTGGAAACTTATTAATTTCTGTCAGTCGGTTTTCCTGCCATTCAGAGATACTACCAAATCACATTATATTTGTCATGGGTTAGGTGTATGGGCAATGCATCTCCTAACAGAATAAAAGGGAAAAAAATGGATCAAAGATGTTCTTACAATCACCTCTGGATATGAGAGGTTGAAGAGTGTTTGTGAATTTGTATCCTAGGAATCTTAAATGGGAAACACAGAAAACAATCAGTGTCTTCTCTGTTTTCAAGATACTTCAGAAAGGTTGGCCTCTACTTTTTTAGAATTACAAGTGAGGAAAAATTGTTGTGGTGGTTCAGATGGACATTGCATATGGTACCAAACTAAAATAAGCAATAATTTCGAAGAACCACAATACTGTTTGCTCATTAGTGCGTACGTGTGTGTGTTGTTTGCGTGGCAGAGGATTTAAAGCTGTCACTTTGTAATTACCTCAGCAAATACAGGCTTGGAGAGAGTTGACTGAAGTCTACCAGTAGGACAACCCTGGGAGAAAATAAGAAGTGACAAGCCACATAACACAGCGTGGGACGTAAATAACTTTTAGCCCCTTCTCTCTCTCTCTCTCTCTTTTCCTGGATGATTCTTCAAGGATTTTAAAAGAATGAGTGAGGGAGAGCCGAGCTGAAATGAGAGAATATCCCTTGCTTTCATCTTTAGAAGACATCCTCTCTCACTTGCTTTGATGAAAGCCTTTGGTTTTTTGGGGGGGGATTTATCCTCTTACATTAGATGTATGAGGTGTAGCTTGCGTGCTCTGGTTTGTGCTCGACTCACACACACACACACACACACACACACACACACACACACACATTCGCATCGCATGCGTTGTTATGAGGCCTGGCACTCACCTATCTGCGTTTCCTAACCAGAAGGTGCGTAGGTGGCCTGAGCTCAAGTTGTAGGGCTTTATTTTCATCAGACCTGTCGCCCGGTCCGCTACCTGATGTGAAGTCACTGTCGCTTTGACAGATTCTATTAAAGGTTTACAGTAGATGAAGACAAAACCCCATGTATCACTTTATTTATTATGTGTTTTTTAAATTATGGATTATTGTTATATTGTGTCATAGAGTATTGGATTCTGTCATATCGGTTCTCATTCCATGTTTTGGCCACTTCACATAGCAAGACTTTAAAATTGTCAGGTGATTAATCAAAACCTGAGCGACGCCACAAAATATTATAGATATCGTCACATACTTAAAATAATGGCCCAAGTCAAAAGAAAAACTATTTGGCCATTATTTTTCAAAAGCTGGTCCTACAGATTGTGGCGTACAGCTACATGGCAAAGACAGCACAACACGCATAGAACACATTTCACTTATATACACTCGGATGGTAAACCTAAGAAAACCTGTTGAGTTGAGAGGAAACAAACATGAACGGCAATTTTAGCAGAGAAAAAAACCAATACAAAGCACGTTTCTAATGTTAGCCTGACGTTCTGGTGTACCAGAGCAGTTGTTTTGTCTTCTGTGTATTGATTTGTATTTGTATTAATCTCTGTGTTTCTGTTATCACAATTATTGATTGGTTACACATCACATTTAATTCGCCTGCATGCTCGTATGTCAGTACATTTATTCAGGCTTGTTTGACACGCCACATGCTGGGATAATCAGCCAACATGATCCTACATGTTGAATATTCCTGATTTAAGTTATGAAGAGCCATCACAATAATCTGTGTGTCTTTAAGATTTCAAACTGTTTTTTAAATCATAAACTCATGTGATACATGTGTTTTTGTCTTCATCTTAATACAGAGCTTTGATAAGATTTGAGATGGAAGAGTAGGGTTTATTCTTCTCTATTTCCATACTTACATCCTTTGTATTAGAAGCTTAGGAAAAATACATAAATTTGAATTATTTAACTAAAAGTTGTATGTTTGTGCACTTATTTACTAAGAAGTTGAGATAATTAACGTTTGTAAAACCATAGAATTTTAAAATAAATGCTAGCCACATTTCTCAAACCTCGATTTGCAGTAAGAATGTGAAAAACATTTAGCTTAACATTTTTTCTTTCACTGAAATAACTTGGGTAACCCTCCACATTTTATGTCTGTTTGTTACATAAACTCTCAGAAAAATATCCAATGTTGTTTGTAGTTGTAAAAAAGTGAAAAATGACCAGGACACTGCGTTTGTTTCATAACGAATGCATTGTTTGTTGTCTTTTTTTTTTCTTTATGAAATCTGTTCATGTTGTTGCTGTGCATCGTGTGAGCTCAGCGTTAATCACCGAAAAGGCCTTTAAAAGCAAATAGGGACCGGTGGCACGTTTTCTAACATCTTCCGACCCTGAGCATGTACATATCCACACAGCCACACACTGATTTATATTATATCCTCTAAGCTTTATCAGTTTGCCTCAAGCTCTACACCACTCGTATCTTTCTCAAATTTTTTTCCCCTCTCTCCTCCACCGCTCCGCCTGGCTCCGGTCCAGCTATAGATTGTTAATTATGGTTTGTACGTGATGCACGGTCTTTCCTCCAAATACCGCAGCAGCGTTCTTTGGCAGACATCAAAGTGTCGGTGTTTCATTCCACGGGGATTAGTGATGGGAGTGTGATAATGCTCCTGCCTGCTAGGCGAATTAAACGCCCGTGGCTGGGTGCAGGTACCAAGAATCCAATGTATGCACAATCGCACTGGCGGTCATACACGGCGCATAAACCCAAACAATAGGAGGAAAAAGAAAAGGCGCAGGTTTGACAGATTCAAACATGTTGAAAACACAATGCGACCAGCAGCCTCATTCCAGCGAAATGCACAGTGATTAAACTGCGGACTAAACATCCAAGCAAACTCTGGTCCCTTTCATCTGATTCCTTTCAGAGAAAAAAAGCATAACATTAGTCAGTGTGTCCATAGAGAGAGTCACAGTACATTGACTGTCCTTCACTCATCTCTCATCTCTCCCCCATGGCAAATTGGATTTTTAAACGGCTCGTTTTTTGTCATCATTCCCCCGCACTCATAATTGACAGCAGTTTTCTTTCTCACTGTCCATTTTCTTCTGCTTGTTTCTCTACGCCTGACCAGAAAACTTAATGAAAAAAAAAAAGAACTGTTGAAAACATGAAAAAATATTTTTCAGAAGTCCAGTTTCTATAGCAACTCTCGCCATAATTTGCACAAAGGACAAATGACAAGTGTTTAAAGGACTGCAGGGCATTTTCATGTTCAGTTTTTTGGTATTTTTGTTGGTTTCTCGGCGCACAAGTAGGTCCCGGGAGACGGGCAAGAAAAACAGACATGAAAGGGAAAATAACGGCGTCAGACAGAGAGAGACAAAGGCAATAGAAGCTCGTCCTTGGTGATCGATGCAGGCGCTGCTGTCTGTTCTTGTTTCTTTGTCCACAAGGACGAAGGCGGAAAGGAAGAGGCAAAGTGATGCATATGAGCATTGTTCAAAGACCTTCTACCACATACCTGATGAAACACATGGCTTACAGTACAATTCACACTTTCTGCTCAGACGCAGGCCTGGTGACATGAGAAGAACATATGTCCAACAAAAGACAGAAAATATGCAAACATCTGAATTTCAATTTCCATGTTTACACAACATGGAAATTGTGTAAACATTTGGGCTACTACTGAGTTGGGCTACTAATGAGTTTAGTAGCCCAACTCATTTTAATCAGGGTTTTTTTCAGTTTTGTGGCATGTCTGGGTGTGTTTGTATTATTAGTATCAAGGGCTTAAAGGACAACTTGTAGACAGACGGATCAACAATGACAGAAAGTTGACCTTTATTTCTCCTTGTACACTGGTTTAACAGCCCATAGTGGCAACGGAAAGAAAGGCAAAGATAAGGGTGGCAACAACAAGGGGGGACGAGGGAGTCTGAAAGAGATAGTGGAAGAAGTACGGGTAAAAAAAAATAAGAAAGAAGACCAAACAAGACAGCATTTAGAAAAAAGGTTAGCCTGAACAACAAACAAATATCTCTCTCCACCTGTAATCGCCTCCTGCAGGTCAGCCTCTGCCTTGCCTCGCTGCAATCCCCCTACTAACACCAAACCAAGTCATCAAACAGCTTCTTGTGTCCCCCCAACCCCTCCCTTTTTTCTGTTTACGCTCACACATAAGACCTTGATGTTTTTCCAATAATTGGCAGCAGAGGTTGACTTTTTCTTTCTCACCAACCTCCTCCACTACCCCCCTGTCTTTTTTTCTGTTTATCTTTTTCTCTTTTTTTCTGCTCTTCCTTTTCCTTTAGAGATGAATAGTTGGCCCAGGATCAAAGGCAGACTCCAGCCGGCCATTCTGACCACCACAAAGGGGCGTTGGACGCTGGCGCGGGGCCAGGTGCTACACATGGTCACATGGGGACAAGCAGTGCAGATGGGCCCTGCAGAGGCCTTGTCGCCCTCCACCCCCACGCCTGCACACCAGAGGTCAGCAGCTAAAGTATCAGAGCGTGCGGTTCCTGTAAGGTGATCTTGTTGAGCAACTGATTCCCATTTGTTTCCTTCTGTTTTTTTTTTATTTGCTTTTTTTTTTCTCTTAGCCTGTCTGCTTCCTGTTGCAATGTTTCTTCACACACATCTTGCAAGCTTTTCTTCTGTTACTGCATTTTTATTTTTATTTTATTTTATTTTTTTGCTTTTCCAGAGCACAGATCTGAGTCTTGGGCTGCCTGTGGAACAGAACCAGCTGAGGTAAACAGTTTTCCTCAAAGACAGACCAGTGTGTATAAATGTTAGAGAGAACCAGGCTCTAGTTTAGTCGAACATTTCCCCCTGCCTTCAACAGTCCTTGTTCAAATATATAAACAGAGTCGCAGAGTCCAGTATGACTGGGGCCAATACAAATACATTTATGCAAAGGACACAAGAAGGTGGTTAGATAAAACAAATGAACAAGTTGCTGAACTCCAAACATGTATGTAATTCCAGGCTTGGTTTTCAGCTCCTTCATCTAATGCGTTTGAAGAATTTCATTGAGAGAGAGGCAGAGACTGAGTGACTGAATCAATTTGGATTCTTGATTTCAGGGCAGCTTTTAGATCATTTAACATCCAGTCACATCATTGCTGTTTCACCTTGTGTGAAATTTGGAACAACTACAATTTTTGAAGTAAAAATTAGAACCAACACACCTATTTTTTATACACCTGTCCTTTGATTCAGACATGTTTTTTTCTTTTTTACTTACAATATGGTTCCTTTTGCCATTTCTTTTATAGCTCTATGTACTTTTTGCAAGTATGGCACTTGTTTCAGAATTAAAATCTGCAGTTCCAAACATTATGCTGCTTGATTTGTTGTCACAAACACTAACAATAATCTATATTATTAGCTTTTTATATGGCTAAAGACAAGCATTAGATGATTGTGAGATAGAATGAAAAGTTAATGGAGAACTAAAGTTATTTTAAAAAGAGAAACCTTTTTGGAGAACATAATTGCACAAACACCATAATGAAAACCAGTGAAAGCAGCAGAGGGTTTTAGATTGAGATGCAACCAACACTTCCATTAGTTACTCTGGAGGAGCCACAGAAATTCACAACTTAAGTTGGTGAATCTGTCAAAAGTTGGCTGTCAATTACAACAGTCAGGCATTTATGTAAAAACCCATTGTTGAGAGAAAACCATCAAAATGCTTCCACAAGTCACATACGTCACACAGCAAATGCAAAAAATGCTGCTCTGCTAATAATTAACTATAATACATTTCTGACCAATATGAAATACAGGTCTAACACCACGCACATTACCATGAAACAAGATGGTGGTTGCATCATGCTGTGGGACAAGGAAGCTAGTCAAAGATAGACATAGAAAAATAGGTGTTTTTGACAGAAAGCCTCTTAGAAGCTGTACAATATGGTGAGAAGGTTAATCTTCCAGTGTTTACCATAAACACAGCAATAGTGTTGTTTAGATCCATTCATTATAAAGTGTACTGATGGCCCAAAGTCTAGATTCTGTACAAATGAGAATATATGTGTTGCGAGATTTGAAAGTCGATGTTCAACCATTCAACCTGTCTGAGTTTGGGTCATTTCTTTTGAAGACAAGTAACTGAAAATGTATGTTGAAGTGATTAGCTGGTGAAGACATAACCTAAAAAGACTTACGATTGAAGCTAAATACAAATGCATGACCCACTTTTCAGATTTTATTGACAAAACTTCCGAATTTTGCACCATTTTCTGTTGGTCTATCATACAAAATCTCAATAGAATACATTGAAGTTTGCAAAATGAGAAAATGTGAAAAGTATATTTCAGCTTTTGGAAGAGAAAAAGAGGAAACAAGATGTCAAAGAGCAAACACGAGTTTTGTTTTTTGAATAAAAAGAGGCAGCAGCAGTCATACTCTTTACGCTGCCTGTTGTCATGCATAAATCTTCAACTTTGAGCCACATGTTTAAGATTAGATGTACTCTTCAGTGAGATAAAAACAGTCAACAGAATTCAGGCTGATTCCCTGCTGTTTAACAATTAATTAACTCCATACACACCCTCTCCTTTGGGGCTGACGGGGGACTGATAACAAAACATTTGCAGTGTGAACTGTATCCATTTTCGTGAGGAATGATGCAACTACGTTCATGGGTTGAGAAGAATCAAAATAACAGGATGAGGTAACTTTGCATTAGATTTCTTTTAATGCGTCACAAATGTCGTTTCTGCCTTCAAAACACATCGTAAAAAATGAACTGACTGTTTCTCAAATATTCTTGTCATTAAAAATATCCATATATGTTCCTGTACGTTCACAAAATCCAAATCTGGATCCCAAATTGGTTTTTGCTATACCAAAATGAGAGTCTGTAAATCTCTATTTTTGGGAGATTTACAAACTTTGTTGAAAGTGCAATCTTTTCTGGTAAAATATTATAATTTCCATTTTTTGCCCTTTGAACCTTGATTAGTGGAGCCATGAAGTTTTATTACCTTTTAATTGTCAAAGAGTCTCCCTTTTTGTCAAAGAGTCTCCCTATATAAACTGAAATGGTTTTGAGGAAAACATTAC
>CAEGAF010009128.1:0-18931 GCA_903067075.1 Micropoecilia bifurca
ATTATTAAAATCTTTGTATAAAAAAAATAAAACTACCCTACTTGTTTTTAATAACCATTTTTTTTTTTTTTTTTTTTATCCGACGTCCTTTTTTTTTTTTTTTTTTTTTTTTTTTTTTTTTTTTTTTCAAAACCAGACAGATTTGTCTGAAAACAAGCATGGAAGAGCTCGTCATCTCCTCCATCCCATCTTGGCACAGGGAACGTTAGATTATTCCAGCAACATGCCAAAACTATGTTGATCTCAACTTTGATTTGTGTGATCTTGACACTCCCAATCACCAGCCTTATGTTGCAGACAATTATATAGTTCATAAACAGTATCCATCAAATGCTGATCTGACTCCGTCTGGGATGATAACAAGTTCCAGAAGTTTGGAGAGGAGGTTTTTTTTTATGCCACGGCAACCTTTTTTTTTTTTATATATTCTTTTATTGCAGTGAGTCAGGCAACCTGAACGGGCTTAAGATCACAGAGACATGATCTAATGGATATTTATTGAACCAGAACTGCCAAATGCATATAAAAAGTGTTAATAGACCTGATAAAAATATGACCTATTTTTCCTGTAAGTGTTTAGTTCAAAGTTAAAACATAAATCTACTTTTTCTTTTAACGTTTAGGACAGTCCTTGTATCCTACCATGGTAAGATACATTTTTGCACATTTCTTACTTTTAACTTATTTAATCGTAGACCTGCTTTTTTTTTTTTTTTTTTTTTTTTTTTTTTAAAAATTTATTTTTTTTAAAAAAAAAAAAAATTAATTTAAAAATTTAAATAAAAATTTAAGTTGTCTAACAAAAACTTAAATCAAGACAATAAAAACAGTCTTAACTCTTGAAATTTGATCGCATGTTGTCATATCACAGTTACAATCTTTATTTTACTACAGTTTCTGATATAGGCGACATGGGCAACTGCCCAGGGCAACATCTTGTTAAAAGCGACAGGGTGATATCGTTTTACAAACTAACTCTGCTTTAAACTTCTCCTCAATGTTATCCCTTAATGTTTTCTGTCACACCTGTACAAAATCACAAAGCAACTGTATTCACAATGAGACTAAATAATACAAGGTTAGACTTAATTTACTAATTAGGTGACTGCTGAAGGCAATTGGTCGCACTGAATTTTTATTAAGGGGTATCAGACATAAAGAGGCTGAAAGTATAGACATGCTCACATTTTCAGATTTTTATTTATAAATAAAAATATTAAGTTTTTATTAATAAATAAAAATCTATTATTTTGTACTTTGTGTCAGTCTGCCTTGTTAAATCCCAACAAAGTACACCGCTTGTGGCTGTGAAACCATTTAAAGGGAACAAACACCTTTGCAAGGCAGCATAAAGCATTTCTGACCATGGTCAGCTTAGCAACAGATTTGGGACAACATTCTGGTACAAGTTGACTGCTTAAAGGATTCGTTTTTTCCAACAACCTTTCCTGCTTTGCACAGGAGAAAAAAAAATGATTCAATAATTAATTACATCCAGTGGCTGCAGCTTGAGAAGGAAGAGTATTGCAGCCCAAGATAGCTGCAAATTACTGAATGATTCAAAAGGCTGGATAAACTTAACTGCCTTCAAGAGCAATAGTAGAGCTGGCAGATATAAAACATGTTAAATGATATCATGAGGAATCCAATAAATAGTAACAACAAAGCGAGTTTTCTCTCCATATTTGAGATTTTCTGTTGTAGTAACGTTTCCACGGTCATTTTATTTTTGGCACTGCTCTCATATTTTTGTGCTATTAGTCCAGTTTCCCTGTTTTTCAGTAACAGTCTTAGTTAAAAATGACTTATTTCTTGCGTCTTGGGGATATTCAGTAGAGACAGCAATAGATGTGTTTATCTACACAAATCTCTGGACAGAGTTACTACTGGCCATCTGTTTTTCTACAGTCCAACTCTGAACATGATTGTCTTTGCCCAGGAGACACCATTGCGCTTAGTTTAGTCAAAGGAACACATACTCTAAGCTGCCTGCAGAATTAACTGCCCAGGTTTTACTGTAACCTTATAAAACTTGGCTCACTCCAGCGATCGCGCTGGAATCCAAATGGCACTGACTTTCACAGTTGTTGCACTGGACATATCTTCCGGACTGAACTCAACTGTGGGGCTTTTGAGTTTTTTTGACACTGTTCCAGCTCCAGGGGCCACAGGCCTAACAACTGCTGTGACATTCCCAACGGAGTCATCCCTTCAAACTTTTTTCTTTTTTTTTCCGGGAGTTTCTCCTCCTTCCCTATCTTGATCATATACTGCCTCATTGTGGTGAAGTCAACATTCTTCAGTGGGTCTGAACATTCAAAGCAGAGAAGCTAAGTTTTTTTGTTTGTTTTTTTTTTTGCATTGTGAGCATTTTGTTTCTGGTTGTTTTCTCAGTTTATGTCAGAGTACATAGAATATGTTTGTAAGAATACAGCATTCATTATGCAAATTGCTTCATAGAAACAGCATGAAGAAGGTCAGAGAGTCACTTTGTGTTTCTTTTCTTCAAGCTCCTTGTGGAAAAAGTTATTTATCATTATCGCTAAAATGTGACGTTACGTTACGTTCGTCCGTCCGTCCATATTCAGAACATCCTTGTCCCTAGTGGGCTCGGGAGCCTATTGTTACCGGTGCCCATCTCCAGCGAAGGTTTCGGGCAAGAGGTGGGCTACACTCTGGACAGGTCACTAGTCTGTCGCAGAACTTTACACATATCCTTGCAAAAATATTTATTCTCCTTTAATCTAATGACATTTCAACACAAAATCTAGTGAACTTTGTAGAAATTGCATGGAGTAGAGCAACACAAACTACAGCATAATTATGAAGTGTAAGAAAAAAAAATCATAGATGGTTCTTAAATTTGTCCATCTGAACTCAGTTCCCTGTTCTCCAATATGCTTAAACACATCCCAGCGCCTTTGCTTGTCATCCAATTTGATCTAAGTAAGTTTTTTAATCCAAGTATGACTACAGTGAATCTTTGAGTTTTCCACTAACCATACACCAATATCTGACCTGCTTTTAGAGGGTCCAAAAGCAGGCTAGAGGGATGCAGAGGTGGATGAAAAAAATATAAACATTTTTAATATGTCAAACAGATACGAAAAAAAAAACAAGGTCCGAAAGTCCAAACACTTGAAGAAAGAATGTAAAAATTAAACAGAGCTGGAAGACTTAGCAAAGTTTGAGCACAAAACATATTGAGTAGATCACAGGTGTCAAACTCCGGTCCTCCAGGGCTGCTGTCCTGCAGTTTTTAGATGTGCCACAGGCACAAAACACTGGAATGAAATGGCTTAATTACCTCCTTGTTCCGTAGATCAGTTCCCCAGAGCCTTGCTAATGACCTAATTATTCTATTCAGTTGTGGTGCAGCAGAGGCACATGTAAAATTTGCAGGGCAGTGGCCCTCCAGGACTGGAGTGTGACACCTGTGGAGTAGATGAACCAGCAGTGAAGAACCAAAGGGGCATACTTGGACTTTTTAGCTGAGTGGGGGCTGCTAAGACTGGGATAAATGTTCAAATTACAGCAAGACAAGAACCCAAAGAATTAATTCATAGCTAGAATGGAATGGTTGAAGCAGATTCATATGTTAGAATGGTCTAGTCAAAGTCTAGACCTAGACACACTTGAGAATCTATGCCAGGGGTTATGTTATTATCCGATGTTCTCTCTCAAGTCTGACTAACCTTAAGCTATTATGGGAAAAATAATTCAATCTTCATGTGTACAAAACTGGAAGAGACAAAATGCTATCTCATGTGGCCGAATACAAACTTTTTCTTCTGCTTTTGTAAATAAAAATAGAAAATAATTAAACATTTTACATCTTCTACGCAATTATGCGCCGGCTTGTGTTGGCACACAGTTTATTGAATAATGGGCAATGGTTCCATGCTCATTTCTCCTCACTGATCTGAATCAAATTCTATTTGCAATATATATACAAACCCCATTTTCATGTCAGAAAATTAATTTTACAAAAGAGATTAATGAAAAATAGTTGTTGTGAGATTAGTTCAAATCTGATTTGCATTCACACTGCCAGCTGACCCGGTCCTGCTGCTCCCTCAGATTTCAACCAGCTGTCTGCAGCTCTCGGAGTTAGAATTCAATGGGCTCAGTGAAATGGTAAGTCTCACTTACATTATTTGGGATTATTGCTTATCATTTAATTAAAATAGTGACCTTTAGTTCTTATTACTTTAAGTCTCTTCCACACCTACCGAAACCCCTGTTGAAGTGGTGTAGAAATTTATTTTGAAACCTAAAATCATTTTTTTACTGGACACATGGAGATTTCACTGACTTTTGTTTATAAAGGCCTGATATCCAGTGACATTAGTCTCCATGTCCCTTTGCCAGACTTACACACACCTTCCCCTGACTCCTATTCAAACACATTTTACAGTCTTTCTCAAGTCGTTAGCAGTTAGGAAACATGTTCAAAGTCTTAACCAGAACAGAATTCCAGACTTGTCTTCCCAGTATTTATCCAGCAGATCTTACAGTAAGCCCATTGTCCTCCAACAGCCTAGAGCTAATTGGATATTGCAGCATTGATATGTAATCATCCAAAGCTTTGTTTTGTTGCAAGTGCGATTAAAGGACAAGGAAAACAGTCAATCCATCTGCGCAAAATATCTGTCACACGGAGAGCTTAGACCCAAAATTCAGAACTGAATCGGCAACATTTGAGTTTACCTTAGCACATCTAAGTGCTAAAAATATTTTTCTAGCGATAAGAGTGACACCGGCCTCGTGTTGTGTTTGCATGCTTACAGTAGGCTATAAAAACACAGCTTTGTTTTGCCTCTCTCGTGTTTTCAAGTCTTTTGGGAAACCGATCCAGATAATCTCCATGCACATATTTTCTGTTCCTGGAATTCCTTTAGCTCAGTGAGAAATCTGGATCCTTTTAAAGGAGGATTACACAAATAACAGCAAGTAATTATTTTCACATTTCATTCCTTCCTTCATATCTGAGAAGACAAATAAAATATTAAGTCTTTTCATCAGCTTTGTTTTCTTTTTGAAATCAGCTTTGAAGGGATTGTTATGGGGCGATTTAGTCCACAGGCGCTACTGATCTCATCTGTGACGTTTTCACACTCTGGAAATATTCGTCAGAGGTTCACAAGGGTGAAATGCCAGACAAGCAGCTTAGACCTCATATATGACAGACTTAACCTTTATAACGTCCACATTAAGCTGTATTAGTGCTAATAAGAAAACATTTTCTTCAAAAACTAAACAATTTATAGCATTTTTTTCAGAAGTGAGCTGGAATTTGTTGAAGTAAATATGGCCAACTTAATGTGGTCAGGCCTAAACACTGGTTTGGTGACTATTATCATCAAAGATTAATAATTAGCAAGTTTAAGCCTGGGTTTGAGTAAAAGTTGCTAAATATTTTTGGTCAAACTTACTATGAAATTAAAATCAGAGCAAGAAAAAAAAACATAAATCCTTTGCGTTGAAATGAACCGTCAACTTATTGTTTCAAATGTTTTGTTTTATATGTTATCCTAAGAAAATCAGGCATTTACATATTTCTACCCTTCTTGAACAACAATAATGGGTCACACAAAAGCGTTTCAAGAGCCACAAATAGCCTGTGGACCACATTTTGGACATCCCTGTTTTAGGATGTAATAAAGAACATAAAGGAAGGCTTATGAAATGTATTTTTCTCTCAAATGTGTTATGCAAAAAGGGGTTCCGTAAACTCTAACTTTACTGGTAAAAATGGTGAGCAAAGGCAGGAACTTTTTTTGCTTGGATTCTAATTTGCCTATGTTACTTGTTAAATGTTGTCTTTGGAATGTGGAGCAAAAACCTGAATGATGGCAAGAAAGTGCCTAATGGACAAGAAAATGAGTGACCAATTACTGAAATGGCCATAGCAGTTTTTTTTCCCACATACTCTAAATATATATCAAACACTCTTGTCAGCTCAGGAAAGACAATTGGAGCAGTAGGTCTACATAAAAGGACGGACAAGAAAATAGTTTTTAAAAGAACATTTTTGGTGCTCTAATACCATAAGAGCACACCACTCAGGATGTTTAATTAAAACTCTTCAAAGGTGAATTTATAGATACATATGAGTTAAATTAGCCACCAGACAAACTGTGGTGCAGAAGCAGAACCCTGAAGCCATCAGGCAGCTGTCACACATGCACAACATCCAGCTCACTGAAGCAACTCTTTCAGGTCACAGACAGATGCATAGCTCGGGGTGAAATTCAGTCTGTCTGCCACCTCAATGCTACAGCTGCGACCTGCACACACTTCATTGTGACAGATTTGCGAGGAAACGAGGCCGCTTCTTTTAAAAACGAGAAGCATCACTATATCTGAAAACAAGCAAGCTAAATAGAGGCCTGTTCAATGAAAAACAATCACAATGCTTGGTTAGGGCTGCACAGTGGTGCAGTTGGTAGAGCTGTTGCCTTGCAGCAAGAAGGTTCTGGGTTCGATTCCTGGCCCCGGACTTTCTGCATGGAGTTTGCATGTTCTCCCTGTGCATGCGTGGGTTTTCTCCGTGTCCTCCGGTTTCCTCCCATAACTGTTCAAACATGACTGTCAGGTTAATTGACCTCTTCAAATTCTTCCTAGGTGTGAGTGTGTGTGTGCATAGTTGTTTGTCCTGTGTGCCTCTGTGTTGCCCTGCGACAGATTGGCGTCCTGTCCAGGATGTACCCCGCCTCTCGCCCAGAACGTTAGTTGGAGATTGGCACCAGCAACCCTCCCGACCCCACTAAGGGACAATGGTGTAAAGAAAATGGATGGATGCTTGGTTAGTAGCAATATGGCAATCCACCACTTCAAAAATTAACACGCATTCTTCTAAACACAGTTGTCAATATATCCACTGATGCAAGATGCAACTAGTCTAAAAACAGCCACACAGTAAGAAATGTGGGGGTAATAATAATACTTATACCACTTAAACCTTTTCTTCCTTTGCCAAATTCCAACCACAATCTCCAGAGTATATTTTTATTTCTAAAATAGGACAACAGAAAGTAGTAGAAATTGAAGGCATTAGACTGAGAAAGAGGTTAACCTTCCAGCAGAACAATGTCCCTACAAACATGTCGACCTGCATGACGCTGGTTCCGCCTCCAAGCGGAAGTAGAGCAAACCTCAGACAGGCAAACAGTGTAGAGGAATTCAGTGGTTACCCAAAACATTTAAAGAGTAGTTTTTTCTTGCCTGTCGTTTTTTTTTTCTTGTCTCTATTGAAGCAAAATTCTCCAAGGAGTCCCTACGTCAGGTCTGTAAGATTATTTAAGAGAAACAACGTTAAAGCTCCAGAGGAAGATTAAGGGGCACAAAGTCTCACTGGATGTGACAGTGAAAAATGTGGCGGACACATTTTGCACGTAGACAATGGGTGACTAATCATTTAAATAGCACCTGCTTGTGGAAAATCTGCCTTCAGATAAATGCTTAAAAATAAACTGTAGCATAAAAAGGTGCTAAAATATAAGCACAGCAGTTACTGCAGCACTTTCTCTCGCTGCTATAGAGCTACCATTGGAATTTGCACACATAAAATCAAGCATAACTACCTTCACTTATTTATCTACCAGTTACCTTAGTGCCAGACGGAGTGTTAGTTGCCCCTCATCACAGTTTCATTCAAGTGAACATGAGGTTCGGCTGCAGGCCTTGATCCATTTCTTGCATTATTCCACACTCCGTTTGGGTTTTGGAAATATCATAAATTGTAACGGCTGGCGGGACTGTATGTTCCCCACTGACAACACTGGACCGTGATTTCCTGTTATTTTCTTTGAAATTTGTATGACCGTTAGCGACGACAATCTCCGGTAATGTTCCTCCAGATAAGGGGCGTGTACTTGGGGACAAATTGCGAGCGCCGATTGGTCAGTTTCTGACAAGCGCCATGTCAATCGTGCAATTAAAACCCAGACTTAAATTCAATTAGGAATCTGTGTGAATTCAATTAGGAATCTTCAAAAGACCTTCAAAAAATAATGCCCACAGATTCTCTCCATCCAGTCCAACTGTGCCTAAGCTATTTACAAAGCTGGTTTAGATATACCCAAACATACCTCGTAATTGCAGCAAAATATGATTCTAGTTCTGGTTCAAAAGGTGAAATATGGATGTTAAACTTTTTTAATTTTTAGAAGCAAAAAAAAAGATTAAAATTGAGCACTGTTTTGCTTATTTATTACTTAATATCTGTACACTATTTCTTGTTCTTATAACAAAGAAAATCACACATATACTTACATTTCTGGCTGCAACCACTGGCGTTTTTAAACATGTGTCTATGGGCAGTTGCCCAGGGTGGCATTAGAAATGGAGCGTACCAGCAGCAGATCTAACTTACTTGCCAGTTGAGCCATGAGCACATTTTTTATTGCTTTTATGAATGTGCACTCAATAGGGAGTTGGCGCCCTCTGCTTGCTACTATGACTATTTTGTGTGCAGGGCTGAGATCCATTTTATCCCGCCTCTAAATCTAGATAACTTACATTTGTATTGATTGGGAGACTGCAAAAAAGATGTACCCAGATTCCCACTCATGCAAGAACCACTACAGGTTGTAGCATGTCAAAATCTGAAAGGTGTGTTAAAAGGAGAAGAAACCCAAATTAGTAATGAAACAATGTTCATCTTAATTGGTTTCACATTTCAAATATCAGACAAAACCTGAGAAATATGCAACAAAATATCCTATAGATCACACTATGTTTGTTATAGAAAAACAATTATTCTGAAAAAGAAAACGTACACAAATTTTGAGGGACAAATGTAAAAATGTCAGCAGAGTATGAATACTTTTGCAAGACTTTGTTGAGTTGGGGAAGGAAGATGTGACTGGGAAAGAAAGTGTTACACCTGTTTTTTCTGCGCTTATATGTAACCACATCTACAACTAATGAATGAAAATACTAATTTTAAATGGTTCCTTTAGACACTTTGTTTCAGACAAATTGTCACAAAGGCTCATTTTATTCCCACCTCTTTAGATTAGATTAATCTACAAAAATACAACAGACACATCACAACAGAAAATAGTATTTTCATAGCAAAAAAGAGGTGAGATGAAAATTTGGCACAAATGAGCATGTCCTGTGTCAGATCTTCATCTTCTTTCACTTATACTTAAATATGTGACTTTATTCTCACAGATACATCCTCCTCTCTTTATTATCTCCAGGCCTGAAATGTTTTATCTTTCTCGTTCTCTCATCTTCTGTCTCCTCTCTCTCTTCATCTCTCTCTCTCTCTCACACACACACACACACACACACATACACACATATGACTGTGTGCCTTCCATTGCCAGGTAAGACTGATTAAGTATGAACAGGAAAATCGTACAAATTCCTAGAAACACTTCTAAAGACCTTCAAAGCATAGAGAACTATTGATCCAGAACACACAAAGAAAAGAGTCTGATGCAAACAAAGTCTGGCTTTTTGGAAGCAACTTTAACACTTTTCTATCGTAACCTAATGCAGCTGAATACGACCTGTATGCATTCAGTTCACAACATCTGCAGGAGAACTCATATTGTAGTTACCCAGCAGAGTGATTTTACATATGTTGTCTTAGTTTCTTGACCTAAATAGAGATATTGAAGCACAAATTTACCAGCTAAACTGATACTAGCACAGGTTTCTATGTGACTATATGATTATATTTTACTATAAATATTTTAATTGATCAAAAAAAGATGTAATAATCCTCATAAGATTCTATGATGTGGGTACGCCCTCCGAGTACAAGACTCCTTATCTTATAGGAGCTTTATGCTGAAGAGTGAGCTGGGACAGGTGGCCGTACCAGCTTAACAACTTGCTGACGGTCCTTTATTGAAGCTGTGATGTGATATGGTTCAGTGTGGGCTACTTCTAACACAACAGAGATTAAAAGCTGCAGTAAATGAGTTAAGCGTCAAGAAGAAATGCACAAATATTTTTATGAACAAATTTGACAGAACAGGAAAACTTGCTGACAAGTAAAAAGAAAACAAACTGAATCAGTTTCCCTGGTAAAGATGGGAAAATCCTCTTTATATAATAAATGTATATGCTCCTGCAGAAGTTATTTAGAAGAACCCAATCTTTGATTTGAGAACATTGTTTTCATGATCCTTTATAGGATTATTTTTTATCAGTAGCAAACTTACTTTCAAGCTTACAAAATCCTGTAAAATAAATAGAACTGAAGTATTTTAATGTTTACTTTTCCACATGCATTACTGTAGTAATTCATGACCTCATATTCCCTGCTTTATTAATGGGAATGATGGAGATAACTTCTTTTTGTTACTCTACTTTCTAAGTAGGAAAGCCAAGAGCATGAGAGAAAAGTGGAAAAATTCTTGAATTCAACTTGGACTGCAAAGACAATTGTTACAATTTTTGTTGAAACATTTTTTTAGCAAATTTTGGGATTTTTTTTAATCTACTTTATCTACTTTATTTTAAAATAAAGTAGAATTTGTAATTATTTATTAACCTCTCTGTAGCAAATAGATGTTTTTTTTTTCTTTTGTTTGAATGTGCATTAAAATAAAACTAATAGGCTGGTGTAATATTCTTTCCACTGTTGTTTATATTAAGAATGCATCTTTTAAGTTTGAGAGTTGAGAATATCTGGTGTAGGTTTCATAATCAGTTTCCATTAAACATGAAGTCAGAGCTCCAGCTGCTCAGCCGATCACAGCTGTAGCATTCTTCTCCTCTTTATGATGTGTCATGCAGAGAAAGGTGCGTACTGCAGAGAGTCAAGTACAGCAAACACTCTCAGCGCCGATGAAGCTTTGCTTTCAAAATAACAACAGGCTGCCCTGGAAAAGACATCTCCTTGATTGTAGCTGATTTATCTCCATAATTCTGCAGCAATTAAACCTTTTAACCCAATCAATCATGCCTTGGGCAATGATACACCCCCTACGCCATCACAGTTGTTTCTGCTGATAACAACCTGGAGGGTCTTTCTAATGTTTGGCACTGTGAATCCAACATCTGTTTCTTCCAAAAGCAGCTAAACTTCACATTAATCAAACAAAGAAAGTGCTTATATTCCTTTTGTCTGTCTTCACGGAGCCCACATTCTGAGAGATCAGCAATGACTTCTGCACATATGGCGTTGTCCATTCATGGTCCAGTTTCAGTTACACTTGACATAGGCCTGTTCAGAGGAGTTGAGAATCTGTTTATGAAAAAAATCTACTTTTCTTCTATTGACACTTTCATTATACAAAATAGGTTCACAATGATGCTGTATATAATATCTCTCTTTTTCTTCCGCTTTCTAATTCAGTTTCAGTTCAGTTGAGTTTAGAAGTGGTTGCCACCTTAGGGTACTTATCAACAAAGCCCTAGAAATATTGCTCAAACATTTATCCACCTAAACAAAAATATACACCACAATTTGAAGAAATTTTCTCCCCTGAAACATGTTTCATGATGTATATTCTGCTCTTTTTGCTGATGAATACTACTTTTTCAAAGCATTTTTAAACTATGGCCATAGAGTCCCAATTTGGGTTCATTAGCTCATTTAATCAGATCCAGATATTTTGATTGGAAAAATAAAAGACTTCTAGAATCTTGCAAACTCACTTCTTACTCCAGACATATGGAGGATGCAAGAGATTGTTGTCACATACAGAGCACAACTAGTACTTGCTAGAAATTCTTGCTGTTCCTTCAATGTTACTTTATGTCTCTTGGCAGCCTCTTTGGCTAGTTTCTGTCTTATATCCTTCCTCATCTTGGAGAAATGTTATGTTTCGGTCCCTGTAGCCCTATATTTCCTTCAGTTACTGGTAATGGCTCACTTCACTTTTATACTGTATACCACAGTTAAGCTCAATATTATTTATTATTACTTTCTCTGGTGTATTTTAGATTATTTTTTCCCAATCAAAAGGTTTATCAGCTCAAACCGAAGCTGGTACTTTGACTAGGCCACTGCAAAAACATCAACATTGTCAGAAAAAACGCATCTCCAAAATGTAAAGATTAGCTGAAAACTGGATCATTTTGAGAATAACAGAGCTTTTTGTCACCTTTTCCTTATCGAAAGTATGTACAATTAAACTAAGAAATGAAAAAAATCCCTTGAGCTTGATCAAATTCCCTCCAATTAATGGCAACAGGAAGCTGCAGAAGATTGGACTTTGAAATTAGATGAATTTTAAACTTTGGTTTGACAAAGTTTTAAGTATTTCTGTGCATACTTATTATGTAATTGGAGTTATTGCAGCTTCTCGTCTTCTATTCCTTCTCTTAAAAGATGAATTAATTATTTTTGCTGAAATTATTTTTTTAAAAATCACATTGAATGGGGAAATAATTTGCAAATAATTTATCATGATGTTATTTGAAATCACACATTTTGACAAGTTTTCTCAAAAGCTTCAACAAGAATGTCTAAACATATGAGAGTCCCTCTATATTTATGTGAGACTATTTAATATGAAAATAATAATAGTAATGCATCTGCAAAGCTGCAGAAGTCACTTCTTCCTGCTAAGTGCAGCTCACACCTTTGCACTTGTATGTGTAAAGATGCATACGGGCGAGAAGGACTTAGACTTCCAAACGCTTTAGGTATTAAAGCATTAAAGCTGGGTGTGAAACTAAAAATAGCCTAGGAACCAATTTGCTGAGGACAGCGTGATTTTCTACACGTGACAGGCAACCGGCAACACGCCGCTGTCCCTGGTGCTGAAACTGCATCCGGTAGAGGTTTTCGTCTTTATTTATAATAAATCAGAGACGTCCAATTTTTAATCCTATATATGCTGGAGCTGCAGTAAAACTGTGTTAACAGTTTAAAGCATAATTTTAATACTGTTAAACTGTAATTCCTCCAAAGCAACAGTGCGAGGCGCATGCCGAGGCTAATTCCGTTTCCAGAATGAGAGAGAGAAAAGAGAGTTTGATTGATCATGTGGGCTATGGAAGCCTGCGAGAACTGTGGAAAATTGCTGCATAGACGCCCCTTTGGCACCTATCTAGTGGCCAGTGACTTCTAGCCCTTCCGAGGCCAAGCAGCCAGCCTGGACCGGTACGCCGGGTATACCTGTTAACACACTCTCCCCCCATTCTTCCGGGTTCTGGAACTCAGCAAGGCAACGTGAACTTACCGCAGTTCTCACACAAGATCCTCCCAACATCCTTCTTCAGGTTCTTCCCACTAGTGTCAACGGGCGCGAACGATGCCTTGAAAACCAAGGGCTCGTCCGTGGGGTCCATGAAAAATATGTACTTGTGGTTCTTTTTCACTTTGGCGCACGGAGCCTCGGATCCGAACTCCCCCACGGTGACGAGCTGCTCCCTCTCCAGACCGCCGCTGTTCAGGGGCCAGACCTCCAGCACTTTGACACTCACACGGTACGGCTCCGCGGACGCGTTCCCCGCAGGCGTGGACTGCACCTTGCCCTCGATCACCACGGCGGACCTGTAAGCTTGGTCCTGCAGGGAATTCAGACTCGGGGAGTAGCAGGCGAATGAGACCCCGATGAGCAGCATGGATAGATGCACCGGATCAAGCCTCATGCCGCCTGCTTTGGCTCGGTGGGGGCTGGTCGCGTTGCGGCAGGGCACTGTGGGCTGCGGGGCGATGGCGGTGGACCTGGGTTGAAGGAGGAGAAAGCGAGTTGGCTCCAGCGGTAGCACGGCAGCGCGGCGGACCTTGCATAAGTGTCCATGCCATCGGGATCCGCTGCTTTCCCCCCTCCCCAAAAAAAATGCTTTTCAGCGGGTAAACAGCAGCTTTTGCAGCAGGGATGACGCTGGCTTTTAAATCCAGTCACTGCTTCCTGCTAATGATAAGGCATTGTAAATGTTTCTTCTTTGTTTTGTTTTTTTAAGTAAGGAATTGTGGACCCCCCCTCCCTTCTTCGTTATTCTGCCATAAGACGACGCCACTCTTTATCTTTGCCCCCAAAAATTGCAGTGGGAAGGTGCCGCTGTTATGGTTCTCCGTATCATCTGCAGCTGAGGGAAGAAGAGACGCAAAATGCTGCAGTGAAGCACAAGTTGGGGGAGCCTGATCGCAAAACAAAAGGACCCGTTTCATTCCACGAAAACAAAATGGAATAATGATTTTAAAAAATAACAACAGTAAAAAAATAAATAAATAAAAGGAATTATTTCTGCACGCCAGCTACAGCGTTAATACGCCGCCTTCCACCGCGGCTCTCTCTCCGCCTCCCCTACCAGCCGCTGACGGAGAGAAAATCAGACCGATCGCCAAGGGGCTCCAAAAAAATGCAGGATACAAGAAACCGATGGACCAAAAGGGTCGATCTCCCCCCCCCTTTTAATACTGCATGTCAGTCACTCCATGGTGTTTCTTCGGAGAGGATCTCTTGCTGTATTAAAACAAATGCAAATCCTAAATCCATGGCTCCCCCCTCCTTACAAGCGCATCCTACTGTAGCCAAGGCATTTCGCCCCCTCCAAAAAAAAAAGAAGAAAAGAAAAAAAAATTACATAGATTAACAACAGGGGGTGGAGGGAAGAAAAATGAAGCCGCATATGTAAGTCCTGGAACTCTGGCGATGACTAACACTGCGAAAGCGTTTCGGAGTCTTCAGGAGTCTGTTCTGAATGAGTTTTGCGTCTCATCCCATTAAGTCGTGCCCTGCATTCAGGTCACATTCGCCGCTCTGCCTCGGAAAAAAACTGAGGTTGAAGAACCCACATTTACATCCACACATCTAATTCAGCTACACTACAAAGGTCCACAACTAAAAAAACAACAAAAAAACACTGAGTTTTAGAAATAATAACAACAAATATTATATTAAAGTTTCTCCTCTGTCTTTTTTATATGTTTTTAGCGCAGTTTTAGGTTCGCACTTTTGCGCAGCGCTTTAAACCTTCAATCAAAATCAAATAGAATCCTTTATTTGATGTTTGTTTGATAAATGGTATTGGAAAAAAATTAACTCAGGGAAGGAAGATAAAGGTTTAGTTTGTGTGCCAAATACACTGCGGATACAGGACGCTGAAGTCAGTATTCACCAAGAGCGACATCTGCCGACCACAGTGGTCATTCAAAAAAAAGAGCATCCACACATAGAGAACGAAGTTACTGTCACTATGCAGCTTCTCTGTAAATTTGGAGTAGTCGAAAAGTTAGATGCACTATATTCAAAGTGTTATATTTTAAATGTTTATTTCTGATGATGTTATGATTAAGAGCTACAACTACAGAAAACTAAAATATCTCAGAAATGTAAACCATCTTAAGTTAGGGTTGAAACATTTACTGTTGTCAAGTATACAGTCCACATGGAGGATGAGTCACAAAGGTCCATGACTGAATACGCCTTCAGTAGTTGGCATCCAGATGGTATAATTAGTGGAAAGTTTAGTGGAAGGTAAAAGTGTGATAGAAAAAAATGCATGAGCAATATGTAATACTGTATCCATGACAGAAGTGTGAAGTAAAAGTAATTCTTACTGAAATTACATGGCATGAACAGTCGGTCCAGGACATGGACTACCAGAATTCCAGAATTAAAGTAAGAAGCTTCTGATCTGGGCGATGGGGAAATAGGACTGCAGTGTTGCTAAGTGATTCAAAGTCTATTTTTCAGTTGAAAGTCAGTCTTGCATTTTAATTTAAAAAAATTGTCTCAGAGACTAAGGCAGGGGTCTTCAGTTCAGTTTAGATGTGTCTCTGATTCAAAAGAAAGGGAAAGTATCAACAGAATGAACGGCAAGAATTATAAACGAAATTGATTCAAAAGTTGCTTCACAAGTAGCTGCAGTATGTAACCTTTGCAACAATGTGTGTATTACATATTTATGAAAGCATGAGACAGATGCTCTGTGAACAGGTCAAGCTCTTCCACTTCTTCTTATTGCCATCAGCAGAAATGCACTGCTCCCGGTCAAAAACAACCAATCAGAACCAGGGGGAGGGTCTTAGTTCAAAATGCTAATGGAAGAGAAACAACTTACAGTTCCTGAAAAACTGTTTATCCGCCATCATCGGTGGCCAAGCAAGCTAGCCTGGCCATTTGTGGCAGAGTCTGTTGTGGGGAACTATAGCTGTAGGAAAGCAGAGAGCAGCAGGGAGTGTGTGAGCAGCACTTACACAAGAGTAATTGACAGCACTAGGACCGTCCTCCTGGTTCTGATTGGTTGAAACGTAGCTGCGCCTCGATGTGTGGATATTTTTAGTAAAAGACACATACTGCAGTTTTCAGATATGCTCACAGATGTATACAGAGTATTGCATCTTTTATAATGATCTATAGTTTTCCTTCAAAGAAATTTTGTTAGTTTTTCTACTTAACTATAAAATAAATTACTGAATGTCTCAATATTTTTTCCATATTTAACATTCATTTGGGGCCATTTGGTTATACACTACCAAAGAAATAAAACATAGAAAGTAATCAAATTAAATTATTCAACAAGTGAAAGTAGAGATTAAAAAAAACTGGAATGACACATACATCAAATTTAATTATATGTTTTATATGAAAACATTTTCTGGCATTAAAAACATCAGGTTGTCTTTTTTGTGAAGAAACTACTAATATGCATTGCTCTGCTGTGATTTTGACTCATTCTTCAGCACAAATTAGTCACTCTGATCTTCAATTCTTTGCATACAGTTTGAGAGAAAAGTTTTGCTTTCTCTCAAAACAGCTAAGAGTTTCTCTAGCTGCATGTTTGGGACTACTGCTCAGAAATCCACGCCTTGTTTCATCTTCAAATTATCATCAAAAATGCCCCTGTTCTTTTCTTGAATCAACCTTCCTTTGATTATATGAAGTCTGCCAGCACCATATGTGGTGGGCCAGCCCACGCCATGATGTTCCCACCTGCAAACTTCACCTTTGGCATGGTGTTTTGGTGGTGATTTGCAGGTCTAATATTCCTCCAAACATGATGTGTGCACTGAAATCACACATTATGGTTTAAGCATACAGAATCAAGTCATTTACCTTAATAAACGTTTATCACTGTCACTTCAAATTTCCTGTCTCTGGAGATTGCCCTCTGGGCTTCAGGCTCAGCTGCTCTCCGTGGTGCTGATATTGGAAAATTTAAAACCAGAGCCCATAAACTGGAACTTAACAGAGAAAAATACCAAAGGTATTTGGAAGTAGTTGCTAAATGTAGCCACAGTTCAAGCTTTGTGAATGTCTCCCACACTCTTAAATGAGCTTTGCTTCTCAGTCCTCTCTTTGTGTTGCCTTTTCCATCAACCTGATTTGTTTTGCTTTGGTAAAACCAGCTGCTTTAGTGATGATATTTTGTGAACATTAATGACCGTCTGCTGGACAACTGTCAAAACAGCACTGCTCCATATCTTGTTTAGGTTATAATGTCCCAATAACATGACATTTCTACATGGAAAGTCAATTTTATCGATATTAAATTCAAATTCAAAAATACTTTATTGATCTCAAAGCAAAATTGAGATCAATAATGATCTCAGTTGTGGCTCAGTGTTGACTTTTCATTCATTTTGAGCCATAATTTTCAAGCTTAGATGACATAAATACAGAACTATCACCATTTGTGAACTGGACGTAATGATCAGTTTCATTTTTTTTATGAATTACTAAAATAAGCTAACTTTCTCGTGATAGTCTGAATTATTGACATGAACTTGTCAATTCCAAACTTATCTTCCTCCACAGACCCTTAGATCAGCTGACCAGCTGCTTTTAGTTGCCTCCAAAAAAACAAAGAGTCAATGGAGATTTAGAGTTGATCTGACTTTTTCTGTTTTGGCTACTAAACTTTGGAACATATTTTTTAATCTATTTAATTATTGTGCAGCACCTTGAGCAAACTTGCTAACTGTGCTTCACAATAAATTAGATGAGTACAAATTTAGACAAGTGGAGTTGTAGCAACTGGCAGACTTAAGTGGAGACACCCAAAATTATATTTTATTTTGGGTATCATGTAACCTGAACACTAAAGCATTACAATATCCTCAGGAAATGCAGGAGAATGTAGAAAAATCCTCACGAGAAGGTGACGTAAATTAAGACGCGAGTCATTAAAAAGCTGCTTACCTTTATGCACATTTCCTACCTACCTGTTACCATTTTCAAGCAAAGCCTGCAATTCCTCTCCTCCGCCAACGCGAGGCATCGTTCACCACTGTACGTGTTGACATCAGCGGCGCAACGTGCGGCGCCGAACTTGTGCGTGTGTCGCTCGGCGTGCCACGACTCGCCGTTTCTGGTCCATCTTGCGAAGCAGGCGGATGCAGTGCTGCTAAAGAAGGGGCCACCCGAGCGTCTGTCTGTCCAGGAGTCCTCCGCCTCGTCTCGCCGCCTGCGTTGCGCTGTCTAGGCTGCAAAAAGGCTCTCAGACGGAGCTGCGGTGGGGGAAAAAGAAAGGTAAGGGCACAGCAGGAAAGCCACGGTCTCCGGAACGAAATTCTCTCTCTGTGTGTGTGTGTGTATAGTTGCGATTTGGGTTATTGTAGCCGTCCTGTCGAAGTGTCCCGACGTGCGACCAGGCATCCGACAGCGCTCTGCTGTTCCCAAAGCATCGCCACCTCAACATATGGCTGATCGGGAGCAGAGACGGAGCTGATGTCGTCTGGCGCGTCGCCACGCAGCGTCTCGGCGCTGGGATGTAGGGCAAAACTTTGTGAGCAGATTACGGGGGCTGGCTTCCACTAACTGCGACAGCACCTTATTACTGAGACAGAAGCCCGTTTTGGATCAGAATGGAAATACTTTTTGTCCAAAAAAAACAACAACAAAAAAAAACACCTCCATAAATATTAGGTGACCCACTGACAGCATGCAAATAAGTTGATACGCAGTAAAAAAATGCCGGTGTTGAATTAACACCCAAAAGTGTCTATATGTGTCCAAGTCAGCAGGTGTTAAATTCAACACTACAGAGTCACATTAACATT